>CAKKTI010000029.1:55123-82332 GCA_920105805.1 Condylostoma magnum
AATGTAAATAAAGCTTGATCTGCCTCGTATCTTATAACACAGCAGTTTGAATTCCTATTAGCATGCATTTGGGAAATGCTTTCTATATCTTATAACTATGACAGCATATAAAGGGCTTCTGCCTTTGAAATATTAGTATCCTGCTCTGCAATTTACCGTATATGGCTCACAGCCTATATCTTATACAACTCATATATATTCTCGTACATATTTGCCAATGAGTCTGCTTTACGGTCATTAGAATTCTGAACAGCATTAACTCTGCTCACCTCCTTATTATCCTGCAACTTTTACTTCAATGTCTCCTACTCCGCCCGTATCAAATACTTACAAACCGCTACATCCCCTTTTGCTAGCTACCTCGGTGTTTTACCCTCAGAGTTCCTTACAAAAACGCCTGATCCTCCCTTCATCAAGTAATGCACTGTTTTTAGATGTCCTGCATGTGAGGCCAGATGCAGAGCAGTTCACTCAAAGGACCCTCCCTTTACATCAAACTCAAAAACTTCATTTTCCTTATCCACAAGTTTCCAATTCTTCCTCAATGCCCATCTTATAGCATCGCATTGCCCCCTCCTAGCTGCAATATGTATAGGTGCCCAGTCATCATTATTCTTTACATTTAGCTCAGCTCCACTTTTCACTAAAAAATTCGCTATAATCGCACTTTTTCGCTTATTTTTCTCAAATATACCAAAAACTATATGCAGAGGAGTATTTCCCTCACAGTCTCTGCTTCTTACATCAGCTCCACTTTTTAGAAGCTGAGAAACTAGTCAAGGCTCTGCCCTATATGCAGCCATATGCAGTGCACTTCCCACGATGCTTCCACCTATGTTTGGGTCAGCTCCTGATTCTAACAAAATCCTCGCGGCTTGTATATTGTCCTCCTTCAGGGCTAAAGCCATTGGTGAGTACCCGTCCTGATCTAGCACATTTATATCAATGCCTGCCTGCAAAAGACCTTGTATTACCCCAATATCACCTTCCATCGATGCAAGGTGAAGAGCCGACCGTTTTAATTACCGGTTGAAGGTTGAGTAGTTTTCTCGGGAAAAGTGCTAAAGAAACTCTAATAAAGTCAGCTTTTTACGTTCTTTCAAGGATTTACAGAGAATGTTAAAACTGTTGATTATAGCTTCACCTATGTGTCCTTTAAGGATTCGGGGAAGAGGAGGTTTTGCATATCTGAATCACTCTAAACCAAATTCTTTTAGTTTAGTTATTCTGCTGAGGGTTATTGGAAGATCAGAGAACTCATTGTTATGTATATGAAGACCTTTTAGTTGTTGTAAGTTTCCTATTTCTTTCGGAATTGACTGTATTCGGTTTTAGGAAAAGCTGAGGGTTCTTAGTTGCTTCATTTCTCATAAAGTTGTTGGTAGGATGTATAGTTGATTCTAACTCAATGTAAGAGCTTGCAGGCTCTTCATTTAGTTTATTTCTGTAGGAATAGCCCCAATATTATTCTTATCTGCTCGAAGCGTTTTTAGATTTTACAGCAACACTATCTGGGGAGGTAAGTACTCTATACTATTGTTTCTCAGGTCTAATGTGATTAAATGATTCAAAGATTCAATACCAGTTTGAATTATAGTAGTAAGGTAGTTTTAGCGTAAATCTAATGTGAGTATAGAGTTTCTTAATTCTTAGATTAATCTCTTTGGTACGTGCTTGTATCCCATTCCTTTTAGAGATAGCAACCCTTATGGTGTCAACTCACCAACTCTTTAATTAGAATCATCTTAGTTAGTAATGTTCATTTTATTTAAAATATTAAAATCGGGATTTCGATACAGATTTTACTCGCTTCATAAATTCTTGATTTCCTCCTTTTAACTTGTTTGCTTTGTTATATAAACCTTAACATTTTAAAGTTATTTGCTTATTTTCTAACCTTATTAGATCTCTTTCCTTAAGCAAGTAATTAAGCTCTTGTTTAAACTTTCTTATTTTTCTCTCTTGCTTCTTTACATGCTGCTTTTGCTTGTTGTTTTTTGTAGTTAATCTTCTTAGGCTTTCTTATAAACGATAGTTATCATTATCGATTTCTTAGATGTCCTTTTAAAGCAATTATGCCTCTTTTACATTATTAACTCTCCCTTAGCCTAGTTTACTTGTTCCTAAGTTGATTTTCAGTGTTTCATTGTGTAGTTTTTCGTGATTTCTTTTGATAAAGGCTGATTAATGTATAAGACTTTTAATTTCACTTTTTAAATGTTCATTTATTTCAATTAGGGTCTTTTTTTCCTTGTTGAGTTGTTCTTATCGTTCGTGTAAGTATGACAGCCTTGATGTTGTTTTGTTTAGTGTCATAAAACTTCCTTGTATAGTAGAATAATCCGAATTGTTGTTTCTTTTTGAGAAATAGGATGAATTAGGTCTTCTATGGAACTTTTTAGCTGATGTTGATCTAACTGTAATTCTACTGTTATTTTAGCTTGGAACTCTTTTTTATAATCCACTAGTATTCACACTTTTCATATTTATGATTTAAATAATTTAAGGAGCATAAATAGGTAGTAATTTAGATTTATTAGATTCATAGGTTATTAATACTGAATGCGGAGATAATGGTAAATATTATAGTATTTGATGTTAGATTACAATAAAATACAATTTTTGTATTGATTATGATTTATTTAAAACTAATATTTAAGAAACTTACAATTACCTAATAATAATTACTAATCTAACCTTATAAATCTTCACAATTAAAAGTATCAAATACTTCTTAATATATATTGGCATTATTCTATTAATTATTCTCCTTATTTTTATTTCTAACAATCTTTTAATAAAAGTCTCTTGTATTCTGAATCTTTGCAAATAAATCAACAGCTGTATTTTCTACTTAGAATTCTTTATATCTAGTATGATCTTTAAATAAAGTAAAAATCTCATCTTATCCTTATCTAATAACTCCACCTTTTAAGTGATTTTTTATAAATAAGTCATCCTCATATCCATCTCTCACTCCTAGACTAAAATACTTTTTACAACAATTAATTTTCTGAGATAATATTTTAACCCCAGCTCCAATCATATGTCTACTCCAGTAGACTAGGAATCATGCATTAGCTAAAACCATTACAATAAATAAAATCATCTTGCTTTCATCATTTAATTATCCAGTCATGAAAAACAATCCGCAGTATATGGTAACAGAAGATACTAATATAGATTTCTCTTCCATCCGATTCAATTCATCAACCATGTACGGACAATTAGCATATTATATATGCAGGGATAATAATAAAACAATCATAGCTGCTAAGGCTTAAATTTAAACAGAAACAGGCGATAGAAAAACTGAAAAGCTAGTAAGGATAATCTTTCTGTATAAGATAATAAACTCCCAGTAGTAGTGCTTTTAATTATACCCATTAAACAAAAAGCCGTATCTAAGTCTGTTTGTGATTTCTTATAGTTATCTTCTTTGTTTACTTAATAAAATTAGAAAGAGTGTAGGTATAGAAATCCCCCATACTACAACACAAGGCAACGCTACAACTAATGAAAAAAACTTCTAATCTGTCTCAAAACATCTGATATTCAAATTTTCAACCAGCCACCACTCCCCTGAATCGATTTCTTCACAACTAAATGCAGAAAATCCGGTTTTTACTATATTAGGATGCGCTAAGAGTAAAACTATTATGATTGTTGCAACCATTTCTACTTTTAGGTAACTGTAGTTGTGGTAATAGATTGCTATAAGTATCCATACGATTATTATTACTGCCAGTAGCAGAATGGGCAGTAAGGATATTATAATCAATTTATAGAAGAAAATATCTTCACTATTTGCCCCTGTATCTTCCTCTATAAAGCAATCAACAGATACTATTTAATCTGTAGCTGCACCAGCTTATTCCTATGCTGAAAATAAGTCCATTACATACTGAGGCCAATCTAGATTAAAGGAAGCTGTTAGTATTACTAGTTAAAGATAATTCATAAAGATTTTAAGGTAGATGGAATGTAAAGCTTTTGGTTTGTAAGCGGACAGCAGTGAGGACCTAACTAAAATGCATACAACTATAGTAACTATTAGAAGTATTCCACTCAGTTTTAGGGAATTTAAATCTTTTTCTGGGCATTATGCACAAAGGTTTGGAGCATTTCTAGAGTACCCTTTATCACATGATTAGCAAAGATTCCCAGTATAACCTTACTCACAATCCCCTTGATGACTGGGATTTTCCTCATCGGGAGAACCAATGCATGAGCTTTCAATTTTGCAGCTATGAAACTCTTCTGAATTTTTGCTTGTTCTCCAATATCCTTCTTTTGGTACCATTATTCACGATCCATAGCAAATTGCACCATTAGGACAAGATTTGCATTAAGTGGCTCCTACTTCTAAGCTATAAGTGTTCTTTTCACATGTATAGCAAGCACCATTCGTAGTTATTATTTCTCCTTTTATACAACCTCTAAAATGTATGCTTATCAAGGCTGAATCAGAGTATTCCATTACGCTACCACTTTGGCCTAGTACATTATTTGCCTCATTTGCATCGATAGCGTTAGATACTACACCTATTTATACATCAGAATCAGGTTTATAGGTGATTGTGTAATTATTAAATGTATAAATTCCTTGTACAGCCATTGCCTAAGTTTATCCAGATATAACTACATCATGACTTCCATATAATCTTCCTTAACTCGAATCATCAGTTTTAACGATATTATTATAGCTATCAAGAACAGCGACTCTTAGATTTAATTTATCTTAAGTCTATCCACTTGCAATACCATCCAAAGAATAAATTTAGTTTTGTAATCTTCTACTTCAATTCTGTATTATTTTATTATTATCATCTACTACAGCTAATTTAGCAGGAAAAGAAGCGACTTCAGGGGCATAATCAGCTATGTTTTTATCAAATTTATTATTCTCTATAGTAGGCATTTTATCCAGCCATGCAATAGCCCCTCCACTATGAGTTGCAGTATTTTCATTAAATGTGCAGTCTTATATCTTGAAAGTAACTTCATCGAGGCTTTTACTATTCAAATTTATACCACCTCCTTTTCCACTATCTTATCCCGTTGCCTTATTAAGCTCAAAAGTAGTATTAACAATGTCTATTGAAATATTATCAGTATATATGCCTCCTCCATTCAATGCTTCGTTCTTTTTAAATGTACAGTCGCTTATAATAAATTGCTTACTTTGGGAAAATAACGATTGGTATAGATATATTGCACCTCCATTATTTTCTGATTTACATTCTTCAAAATGTGTGCTTTATATACTGAATTCTTCACAATCGTTGCATCATATAGCACCTCCAGATTAACCAGTATTTTATTGGAAACTAGTACCAGTTAGAAATATAGATGATGTGCCTGCGTAAATCGATCTATTTGTTATTGAGGTAAAATAACTGTTTTCTATTTAGATCATTGTATCAGTAGAACTAATTACTCCTCCATAATCTGATAAACAATTCTTAAAAGTAGAACCTTTTATTGTTAGAGTACTCTTACATGATGATTGAATAGCTCCTCCTTTTAATTCAGACTATAGACTATCAAAATTGCTATTTATTATCTCGATATCACTTTAGATTACTGTAATAGCACCTCCGAATGTTTAGGCGCTACCTTTACTAAAACTACTATTATTTATGGTAACCTTACTGTCTATTGCAATAAAAATAAAAGCACCGTAATTTCCATCTTGATCGCTGAAAGTTGAATTAGTTATTTCGATTTCTGATGATATGCCTTAAATACCAGGTGAAGTTTAATTTGCAGTGTTGTCGTAAATTTAACAATTTTCCATTCTAAATTTTGAATATATGGATTGGATTAATCCAGATTTGCCACTGCTATTTCCATAGAATTAGGAATTTTTGATAATATTATCTATATTATACAAATTGTTAAAATATAATGCAGAGCCAAGTCCTTTTGTTGAATTATTATAAAATTTGGTTTATTCAATGTAAACAATTGTATCATCTATAGCTCAAACTCCTCCACCTTGTAACTCAGCCCAATTACTAAATATTTCGCATCCTACCAAAATCAAAGTGGATAATTTTGATATAACAACTGCTCCTCCAATTTTTCCAGATACATTATTGTAAATATGAGTATTTGTTAAGCTAATATAAGTCATTTGATCTGCAAAAATTGCTCCTGCATATGAACCTCCATTATTATAGATTTTTGATTCTTAATCAGTTCAATTACTCCATGAAAACTTAAAAGCAGCTCCTTCATTATATTTAATAACACAATTCTCAGTAAAAATAGTAACATTTTATGAGGCACTTCCGCAAGATATTGTTCCTTCATTGCAAATGTTATATTCAAAAGTAGAATCTTTTATTATTGTTCTAGATAATCAATTTTCATATTCATTAAAAGTACTACTAAATATAGCTCCTCCTTCCTCTTCACATACATTTTTAATAAATTCGCACTTTTCAATACTTAGCACTCCTTGTTCAAATTATATAAAAATTGCTCCACCTATATCTGCTTTATTTTAGATGAATTATGTATTTTATATCAGTGAGGAATCAGTTAATGATTCAGTCATAATTTAAATTGCTCCTCCCTGTGATTCAGAACTATTATCATAAAATTAGCTTTAATTTACTTAAATGTTTGTTTTTTCAGTACCTTTTACCAAAATAGCTGAATTTATATAGCTTGAAAAGCTAGAATTAGATACACTTATAACGTAATCTTGGCCTGTTTCAATCTATGAATCATAATAAATAGAATTTTACTCAGATTAGTTATCACTTTCTTCTGCATCAAATTCTGAATCTTCAATTGAAATTTGTTATACATTATAAACATAAATGTCATTAATTCAGGCACCAGAATTACCAAAAAAATAGCATTCAGTAATTAAAGCATCAGCATCTGAAGTGTAAACATTAAAGTAAAATACTCCACTATCAAATAAGGATTAGTTATTGCTAAATATGCTACTCTATACTTAAAATTCAAAGCTTTCAGTGTTTTTAGATTCAAACATTATTAAACCCGAAATATAGGTTTCCTGTAGTGTACTACTTTTATTTTGAATACTATTAAAAGTTGAATTAGCAATCTGAACATAACTACATTCGTTAAAGGAAATATTGAAATATCCATTCTTTAAAGCATCAAATTCAAATTCCGTTATTTCTATACTGTCTAACGTTATTCTTCCAATGGTATCTTCGAATAAAATACCTCCTTAAAGTGTACTAAGTGAAAATCTATTTATGGTTGAAGGTAATGGTTGTCCATATATATAGCTGTTTTAATCGCTAATAAATGCCTAAATTACACTTTATATTAGAGGATTAGCAAATGAAAACTCTAAATTAGAGAATTTACAGTCTGTTAGTTCTAAATTTTGAATTTTTTTGAAGAATAAATAATTAGATGCATTGACTTTTTCAACTATTATGGCACTTAGATTATACTGCAGCTAGTTGTATTATAGCTTCATTCTCTAACCGTTTTGTAATTCCGTCATTTACTCACGATCCACAAATCAAGATTCATCATAATTCTCCCCTTACATTAGAGTAATTAAACTGCTATTCGATCCTCCAAAATTACTAATGAACTTACAATTATATATGATCATATTTTATGGAATTGATTAAGATTTAAAGTACATAAAAATGCTTGTTAAACCATAATTATTTTACAAGTCAACGTTTTGAATTGTAACATGATAAATATTCCAGTATTTATTTTCTCCATTTTCCTCTATATTAGGGAATTGATAGTTTTGATAGATATATAAAAAGCCTTAATAGATATTATCCTTAACTTCTATATTCGTCAGAGAAATTTAAAGATAATTTTAGCAGACTAAGATATAAGAATCATGATTCTCAGAGTCAGATTACAAATTGTAGTAGCTTTAGTTTTTTTCAAATAAAACATCATCTATTTCTACATATTCTATATTATTTGCGAATAAAAAGCCGTTAAATTTGTTATTTGAACTTTCCGATATATTAAAGCCGTCATTTAGATACTTAACAGATCCTCCACTTCATATTATGTATCCACTAACTGATTAAAGAGAAGAAGCATTTATAACGAAGTGATCTTCATGTACTTTTATCTTATAGAAGTCTGTATTAATCATTTCCAATTTAGGATTTGAAGCCAGCTCTATAATACTTTTTAGGTCATATCGAAAGTTTCTAATTTCCACATTTTCCAATTAAAGTGTTCCATTTTCTATGTAAAAGAGGGAAAAGGTGTTAAATACCGAGCACTATGAAAAATATTAGTCACTGTTAAGCGGATTGTCTAGATCATCTGTTACCTGGTTACTTCCTTTTGTTTTTGTTGTAGGACAATAAGAGCAGAGATCCTTAAACTGATTAGTACATGTTGCTGGATCTATGTTAGCCAATCCATCGATTATAACATCTTAGAACTTTATTATCTATTGAACTAGTATTGCTTAACTTAATCCATTTCACTTTATTGTAGGCCTTTGATTATCTCCAGTACATTCACTAAAACTCTGATTTTCCTGATGTTTTATTCCAATAACCTAAACCTACTGTCCATTGATATTCTTGAAATAAAATATCCAATGATTAAGGGATTCCCCGTATTAATAATTATAAAAGTCTCCATTCTATTCAAGATAAGTCATAACATGATCGCCACAATACAGATAAATCTTAGTATAAGCCCATACAATACTCTCAATAGCCCTTTTCAGACTTTAATAAGGCTTATCTGCAGTCCCGTCTTACTCCAAAGCTACATCTTGCTTACTGGTAACAAACATCTCATAAAAACTATCCTCACTTGATTCATCTGATAAGAAGCAAACTTGGTTGGATACTGGATCACTAGGACTAATGTAATTAAAATCTATATTCATTTCAGTATTAACATTTATCTCTTCAAATCCAATGGGACACTCAGCTAAACATTTATTAACGTGCATCTTATAACCTTAATCACAGGCAAAGCAGATTTACTTATCATGATTGCAAAACTTGCAATTTTCCTCACAACCAGAAATAGAGCCACATAATCCCATAGAATTGCCACACTCTGCAATATTACAATCACTCTAGCATACATTACTTCCCATTTTTACTTTAGTACAATTACTTTCTAAACATTCATCGTAGTTATAATAAGATGCCAGATTATTAGTCAACTTGTAAGTCAAGGCTCTTATACGTAACCCCATGTTATTACACTCTCCTTATCCTTCAATATATCCAAAATTACAGTACTACCCTAAACATTCAGCTTTACAGGAGTTTATATCGGTGTATAAACAGTCTTATGAGCAATACAAATCCTCACAATTTCCATTATCATAATTACAGTCGGGATTATTACACTCCTAATCACATTAATCATTATTTTCCATATCAAACGTACAGCTCAACGAGCACCTGCAAGCCACTTAATCACATTGCGAATTTTTACACCCATCATAACAATTTTCTGAGTCCTACAAAAAGTCTAAGTGGCAAAGGTGATCCGAATCACAAAAATCTGCACTTGTACATGCTTAGTTATCCCAAAAGCACGCCGATGTATAGCAATTTGACTGACATGTTTCATCTTTTGACATTTCCTCAGTGCATCCTTAGGCGCATCATGTCGATTAATTATATCCATTCTAAAAATAGCATCGTGAGTTAAAGCACTCAGCATGTTATTCACTTCTGTCCTGTAAGCTTTCTATATCGCAGCCTTCAGAGCAGTAGAATTGATCTCCACCGTCATGACCACATACAGGCTGCTGGCATTTGGCGTTATCTTCATTGTTTGCAAGGTTTGATAAGTCGCATCCGAAGTTTAAGCAATTTGCGACGCAGTCTGAAGTACTAAAATCCCAGGTAAGTTCACCTGCATCGTTGTAGGAGGAAGTAGCCCCGTCGAAAGAGCAGGGAACTGTCATGCAGGCATTGTCACAGATTGTATCACCTCGCTGAATAAAAATTACCCAAGATTCTGGACAGATATCAGGATTGCATGGAACTAGAAACGTTGTTGATTATACTATGAGTAATAGGTAACCTAATCACATTTTTTATTTAGTATTCAAGTAATAGGGAATTATTTAAAGGATGTATTATAAGGTAGTAAGTTAATTGAGGAATGTATTAATATAATAGGGAGTTTTTGTAATAGAATGCTAGATAATCTTTGTTATTTAAAATGGTATTTTACTTATTATGAAATCGAATATTGACAGAACTTTTTTAATGTATGCAGGATTTAAAGTATATCATGGAGCTTTTAAACTTTGCAAAGGTCATTTTATCTTGTTTGACATTTTATTTGAGTAAAGCGATTAATCTCTTATAATACAGGTAAGTATTAGCTACATGAAGTCTAAATATTAGGAGGTAAGTTAAAAATACTCCCAATTAAAGAATATAAACTTGAATGACAAATGTAGTAAACTAGACCTCATGGATCAATCGTTTATAGTTTTAATAAACTGATTATTTCAAATTATTTTCTAATTTTGTTAAAAATATGCAATTCTATTATCATCTGATATGTATTTGCAAAGCTCCTTGATACTTATTAAGACGCATAGCACAATATAAGCATTGACTAAATGTACATAGAGGTTTGAAATGTGATATTACTCGATTACATAGAGAATAAAAGTAATTAATGATATAGCTTGCGCTTTTAATAGAATACATATCAGTTAAGAAATTAATGATCCTGGAGTGGTGAATAAGTGTATCACAATAGAATAACATTAAAATTCCCAATTAAGACCTATATAAAAGACTTTATTCAACAATTACAGTAATATTTTCAATAATAAAGATTCTCTAAATATTGCATATACAGCTTTTCTCTGTATTTTCAAAGCATTACTAATAACATATCAACTTTATCTTCAATTTCCCTATTTATAATCTGATAAATTCTGTTTTTAAAGCTTTATAAGCCTAAAATAATTTTCTGATTAAAATGGTTAACCACAGCCGAGTAGATAACTATAATGTAATACAAAAATTAGGAACAGGAGGAACTTGCAAAGTAAAGCAAGTAGTCGACACAAACAGTGGAATTCACTATGCAATAAAAATAATGAAAGTAGATAATCCAAGAACAAAGGATTACTTTTTACAATTTATAAGAAACGAGGCACAAGCTTACTCAAGGGTCAGTCACCCTAATGTAATAAACATAATACATGCTAACGAGAATGGAATATACTACAAAAAGAACGGATGAACCTATGATTGCATGTACATTGTAATGGAACTGTGCTCTAATGGTAATTTATTTGATGTCATCTTTTACACTGGGAAAATAAGTGAAGACTTTGCAAGAGGGATATTTCATTAAATAATTGCAGGATTAGAAGCATGTCATAACTCTGGATTTGCCCACAGGGATATAAAACCCCAAAACATACTTTTTGACGATAAGTTTACAGTAAAAATAGCTGATCTGGGATTTGCAATTGATTTATAGGGGTAAGATGGCTCCGGGTAGCTTTATAGCTACAAAGGCACGGAGGTATTTATGGCTCCTGAAATCATATCTTTAATTCCCTACGATGGCTAAAAGATTGATATATTCTCATTAGGAATAGTGCTGTTTATAATCTTATCACAGAATCCTCCTTTCTTACATGCTAATCAGTATGATTAATTGTTCTCACTATTTACTAGTAATTTAAATCAATTTTGGAGAATGCATGAGAGAAAGTAGGGATAGGGGCATTATAGCTAGCATTTTAAGGAGTTAATAAATGGAATGCTATGCTCGAATCCCTAGATGCGGTTTACAATTGGATAAATAAAACAGCATATTTGGTATACCTTGCCACCTGCTGATCCAATGCTGTTGTATGCTGAGCTGATTGTAAGGAGAAATGAATTGATATAAGCTGCAGAGGAGTAGCGGTAGTAGAGGCAGTAAGTGCAGCAAGAAAACTGTATTTCTTACGTTAACGGTAGATATTATAGAGGAGTTAGCTCATTTAGCATATCATCTTCTTTATCTCAGTCACTAGAAGAAAACATTCAATAGTAGCCTTTAAAATACAAGGAATTCAATCACCAGGTCAATCAAGTTTTAACGGGTTGTTCTACCAGGGAAATTTATCAAATAATGCTGCATTTTCTCGATACAAGAGGCTGTGATATCTCAAATAACGAAGGTATTGTTATTGCTAAGTACATAACTGATATAGGAGACTTAGACTTCTAAGTAAAACTATATAACTCAGTGAATCAGTTATTACTTATATAGTTTACGCTATTAGATGGTTAAATTTTTGAGCTAATCAAACTCATCAACTAGTTAGCCTCAATACTGAACCAAATCTCATCTCCAGACGAAAACTAGTTAAATAACAAAATCTTCTATAAAACCATTGATGAATTATACAACTTTTCATATACATAATAAATATGTAAACTTGACTTTTATTTTTAGTAAGCTTGGCATTCTCGCTCAACTTCAGCCCAAGTACTGAGCCATCAGGAGACATAACATCAGGTAATTCCTTTACAATATCTTTAGACAAGTTAAACGGTGTGAATCCTTAAACAGACAGCGAAGCTGTCTACTTAACAATATCTTCAGGCCCAGGCTAACTAGACGGTACAATCGAGTACAATTCTAGCTCCAGTACAGCTACATTTTCCGATCTAAAACTAGACAAGTCTGGCACTTACAATTTAATAGCAAACGCTTAGAACTACGACTCTCTGGTTCTTGGCCCCTATACAGTGGTACATGGCTCCCCTTTTTCCTTGAATATCGAATCAATTATCCCGAGTGGAGCTTATGATGAAATATGTGACGGAGGAGTGGTAATTAAAGTACTAGATGCTTTTGGTAATACTTGTACTGATTTTTCTGGACAAATAAGTCTGTATGCTACTGGAGTAAGGTATTAATTGATAACCTAGGAAACATTAACGAATAGTGGGGAAATTACTATCAATTCTTGCACTGTTAATTAGATCGGCACTTAAAGGTTTGTTGCTTCTGCCTCTGGATTGTTGGATAGTACTAGTAATTTCTTTACAACAACCAATACTAATACTTTTACTTCGGCTAATGTTGCTGTATCTGAGGAATCTGTTGCATTAGGAGAGTCTTTCATTGTATAAGTGGAGCTTATTGATTCTAATGGAGTCTTGTGTAATGAGGCAACTGATACGGTGACTTTAGCCCTATCTAGCGGAAGTTTTGAAACAAGTTATGAGTTACAGGCAACGTAAGGCAAGGCAAGCTTTTTAGATGTTGTTATATAAGATAACAATGGGACTTCTCCACTGACTGTATAGGCTTAGATTGCTTCTAGTACTGTTGGAACTGCCTAAATTGTAATAGATCCTCCTGGAAAACTGAAAATATAAGTTCCAGATTCTTTAGTAGTTGATGGATCTTACTAGTATTATTCTATAAGATTAACTTCAAAGCCTTATCAAGAGGTAAAAGTTACTATTACATCAACAGTTGATATATAAAATCCAACAGTTTTCTTCAGTAGTTAAAATTACAATGAATGGATTAATATCTACTTTTTACCTCCTTAGGATGAAACTAATGAACAATTTACTCTTTCATTTACTCATGCTTTAACGTCACTGGATAATAATTACGATGGAGCTGCTTAGATAGAATCTTATTACACAGTTTCATCAGGCACAGTTACTTTCCCTATTTATAATTTGAATACTAAAAGCATTAACTATCCTTAAAGCATTGTTATAATTGAAGGATCGAGTAAAGTAATTGATTTAGTGCCAACTCGTACTTACTTAAGTGATGTTACTATAAACATAGCTACAAATAATCCAAATTTAACTGTTGATAATTCGTCAGTAGTACTAAATTCATCAAATTACAGCACCGGGGTATAAGTTACAGCCAGTTATTCTGATAATACTAGTCCTAATCAGATAGTACAATCCTATGAAATCACCTATGTAGTATCAACTTCTGACGCAGGGTTTGACTAATGGAACACAAATGCTCATAAAACAAATGTTATTATAATAGATAATGATAAAATTTAATACACTTTTAGTTGAAATTACTTATCTTTATCAGATGGTGAAACAGGAAATTATACAATAGCTTTAGCATTTGAGCCAGATGCTGATGTAACAGTTGCTATAGCTTCATCATTATCGGAAGTAACTCTGACTCCTAATTCAGTCACTTTTACACCAGCTGATTACAATACTGCTTAAACTATTTAAGTAGAGGTGAATTTAACAAATGCAAATAATCATTAAGCCCATACTGCTGATTTAACGCATACTGCTAGTAGTTCTGGGTTCTATTATGGCTTATCATCAATTACTTAAGTTACTGTTGTTAATCAATGTAGTACTGGATTTTATGCTTATCCTTCAGCAATATCTTGTGATTCTTGTCCAACAGGTACAGTTTGTAATGGGGATTCAATAACTAGTTGTACTGATGGATAATATTTAGACTCAAATCAATGCAAAAACTGCGAAGCTGGATATTATTGTGAAGCTCCTGATTAATAAAGGTAAGCTTGTCCAGAAGGATTTTTGTAATCAAATGCTATATAGAAAGAATGTGTAGCCCCAACTCTTGGATTTTATACCACTAATAAAATAAATGATTTATCATGTACTGCTTCATAATATGCAAATTACTTAGACTAATGCTAAGACTGCGAAGCAGGGTTTACCTGTACACAAAATAACATCTCAACCTTCTGTCCTTTTGGTACTTACTCTTCATCTACCAGTGCTAATTGCACATAATGTGAAGCAGGTAAAGAATGTATTAATAGAGATACTTCAACTAACTGTGCAAGTGGATCTACAACGGCATTAGGTGCTGGTATATGTTTTGCTTGCTACTCTTACCATCAATGCCAGACTAATAATATCTTTACACCTTGTCCTGAGGGCCAGTATATATCATCTAATAGTTGCTCATAATGTCCCCAAGGTAGTATTTGTAACAGCACTTTTAAACTAGAATCTTCTTATTGTTTACCTGGCTACTTTTCAACAGGACTGTCATAAACAACCTGTGCTAGATGTCCTGAAGGAAAAAGCTGTACTTCTGGGTCAACTGGAGCTTCAAATTGCACTGCTGGTAATTTTAGTTAACTTGGATTAAGTGATTGTAAAAGCTGTGGATTTGGACAATTTTCTAGTTCTAATACTGAGGACTGTACTGTATCAGCGGCTAATAGTTCAAATACTGCAACGGGATAAACTGCATGTGTATAAGGAAAATACTCCCCTATTGGCTTTTAAGAATGTGTTACTGTATTCCCTGGATACAGATCAAGTAGTGCTGGAAGTGGAGATCCGTTTGATACTACCACTGGGCTTGATTAAAGCTATTATACTATAAATCCTAGTTTATTGATACAAACTAATTCATGCTGGAGTGGATAGTAATTAATACCTGGTTTTGGACATACAACTGATTTAAGTCACTGCAAAGCTAATTAAGAAGGAATATAATAGGATTTAACAGCTTGTCCTGAGAACTTTTACTGCGCTTTAAGAAATGTTGATACTATTGATTGTCCACCTGGCTAATTTTCTAATGCTAATACAGGCCTTTATGATTAGATTTAATGCACTGACTGTAACCCTGGTTAATTATGCTATATACAATACAGTGGGACCAATGCCAGAAGTTTCTCTACATAAGATTGTCCCTAGGGCTATTATTGTATAGGAGGCACTTTCAATCCAACTGCCTGTAAATATGGATACTAAACTACAGCATCAGGAGGAACTTCAGAATCAAACTGTACAGCATGTGGAAATGACTATTTTTGTGATATAGCTACAGCATCAAGAAGCACTTGCAGTACAGGATTTAAAACCTATAATACTTCATTCGAACTATGCTAATCTACTGATTCTGGGACAGTCTTTAATATGGATAATACAAACACTGACTGTTAGGAAGGATACGTATGTCCTACTGGTACTTTTCTTGTTGATTAATACCCTTGTCCTCCAGGATATAAACTAAACTCTTAATAAGCTAAATATTTCGACTCCTGCAATCTCTGTGATTCCGAATCCTGCGATATAGCTACAACTGCCTCAGTTGGATGTGCCACTGGCCATTACTGTATAAAAGGAACAAAAATACCAGACTAATACAAGTGTCCATCAGGAACATACAATTAAGCCTCAACAACCTTAAATGCAATAGAAAGCTGTACTGCCTGTCCTTCTACTAACGTATGTGAATCAGGTACCACCGGTCCCTAAACTTGCCCAGTAGGTTTTATCTGCCCTGGTAATACAGAATTCCCAGAACAACATCCTTGCTAAGAAGGTACATTTAATAATGCAACAGATTAAATAAATTGTTAAGATTGCCCACAGGGATCGTACTGCCCTAAAGGAGCATGAGAGAATATTCAGTGTGCGTTAGGCTATTACGCCCCTAATGAATTACAGTCTTAATGCAACTAATGTCCAGATGGAAGTAAGTGTACCTTATCATCAACAGTTTAAATTGGAGCAGATACAGCTGAATTGTGCGCATAAGGCTAATTTTCCCCACTAGGAAATGAAGACTGTATTGACTGTATTACTGGGTATTATTGTAATTAAAACGGTACCACTGAGGAAATTATGTATACTAATGTATGTCCTGCAGGAGCTTATTGTGTATCTGAATCCACAACCCCAGACATTGGACAATGTTCTTGTCTTTTTAGTGATAGTTCCTGTCCAGGTTACTGCTGCACTGCTGGATATTATTGTAATGCTGGAACTAAAGAGGAATATGAGTGTCCTATAGGATTTTATAGAGATACTTAAGGAGCTACTGGAGTAAGTGACTGCAATCTAGTTACTGCTGGATATATTGGAGATGAATACGCTCTAGCAGACCTGACAGGAAAGGAATGCTTAGAAGGTTATTATTGCCCTCAAGGCAGTACATATGGTCTTCCATGTCCTAAAGGAACATACGGGGGTTCGGGCTTACAATCATTTGATGCATGTACACCGTGTGATGCAGGTTTTTACTGTCCATATACAGGAATGAAGCAATCAGATATAATTTCATGTGATTAAGGATATTACTGCCCACAGGGCAGTATAGCACCTATTCCTTGTCCTATTGGAACGTTTAGCAACGACTCTGAACTAACAGATGTGACTGAATGCACTTTATGCACAGGTGGTAATTACTGTGATTCTTTAGCTTAGACTGCAGTAACAGGCTAATGTAATGCTGGATTTTTCTGTAAACTAGGCTCTTACTCAGCATCCCCTGTGGATGGATTAACAGGTGATATTTGTCTTATAGGAGGATATTGCCCCATAGGTTCTACAGAGACCCAACCCTGTACTGATGGTTCTTATAATAACAAAGAAGGTTCGGCTGATGCTTCAGATTGTATTGACTGTCCTGCAGGATGGTACTGCTAAGGAACTGCTTTAAAAGAGCCTACTGGAGCATGTGAAGGTGGATACTATTGCACTGGAGGTGCAGCAACTTCTTAGTAAAATTAAGCTTAACCAGGGTATTTTGCACCGTTTGGCTCAATTTAGTAGATTCCTTGTTTGGAAGGCACTTATTCCGATACAGCTGGAGCTGAAGAATGCAAACCTTGCTTAGCTGGGTATTATTGTGATGTTATAGGGTTAAAATTAGATGCTACTGAAAAATTAGCTAAAGAGTGCCCATAGGGATATTACTGCCAGGAAGGCTCAGTTACTCCAACTCCATGTCCACTTGGTACTTTTGGGGAATCTGCTAATTTAGAATCTGAGGATTAATGCACTCAATGTACTTAAGGATCTTATTGTGGAAGCTATGGACTTACAAGTGTATAAGGAGATTGCGCTGCTGGGTTCTTCTGTAAGTAGGGAAGCTAGTATTAATATCCGAATATATAAGGAAATACTATAGATGATGATTTTGGGCCATGTCCCGCTGGACATTTTTGTATAGAAGGTACCCATACTCCCTAAGAGTGCGGTTAAGGGAAATATAACCCTGCATTGGGCTAAAAGTCAGAATCAGAAGGTTGTATTAACTGTCCAGCCGGATTTTATTGTGATTAGACTAAGATGACCACTGTTCCTCCTGCTAATCTATGTCTAGAAGGTTATTACTGTCTTGAAGCAAGTACATAAAATAATCCTAGCGAGTGTGATATAGGCCATAGATGTCCGGAAGGTTCCCCTGTATAGTATGAATGCAGTCCTGGTAGTTACCAAGACGAGGTGGGACAATCATCATGTAAAGAATGTCTATAAGGGTTTTACTGCCTGTTTGGAAGTCATACTGAGGACAGTGATTCTGACTGCACCGCGGGTGATTACTGTCAATGCCCCGCTGGCCATTTTTGCCCTTAAGGTACAAATTACCCCACAGCAAATCCTTGTCCCTCTGGAAAATACAACCTTAATTCGCAACAAGCGGACTCTACTGCCTGTGTAGACTGTGAGCCAGGATTTTACTGTGAAGGCCCAGGTGAGTCAACTGGTAACTCAAGTGATTAAAAGTGCGAATCTGGTTTTTACTGTACTGCCGCGTCTCCATACAAATAACCAGCAGAGGGCTCAACATACGGCGGTAGGTGTACATTTGGTTACTACTGTGAAAACGAAAGCACTAAAAATGAATGTGATGCAGGCTCATATTGCACCTCTGATTAACTATCAGCAGTATCAGGCCCTTGTATAGCTGGAAATTTCTGTATAGCTGGTTCTCGTAGGCCGGATGGTAAATTATCTCTTAAAGACAATGTATGTAGTGATTCTAGTACTTGCAACCCAACTACAAGACAATGCGATGATGGTAGCTTCTGTAAAGGTGGTGCATGCCCTGCTGGCTATTACTGTACTTCAGGTACTTAAGAGCCTGTGAAATGCCCAGCAGGAAAGTACATGCCATACTAAGGCGCAATGTTATTAGAAGATTGTCTTGACTGCCCACCTGGTTTCTTCTGTCCTAATGAAGGAACCGTTACTCCAACTGTCTGCACTGCTGGCTCTTACTGCGAAGGTTAAAATAGTGCAGCTGATTAGTAGTGTACTGCTGGATTTAAGTGTCCTGAAGGTTCCCATGCTATGATTCCATGTCCAGCTGGTAGTTATTAAGATCAGGCTGCTCAGGAGGACTGTAAACCATGTAGAGAAGGGTATTACTGCGAAAAAGGAGCAACTTAGGAGGAAGACTGCCCTGCTGGTTATTATTGCTTAGCAAATACAGGTTATTAGTTCTAATATCCATGTCCTATCGGTACATTCAATCCTAATTTAAATGGAACTAGCCTTACTAGTTGTAATGAGTGTACATCTGGGAAATATTGCATGTATCCAGGATTAAGTGCTGTTAGTGGGGATTGTGATGCAGGATATTATTGTAGTGGAAATGCTATTAGTAAAAGGCCAATTGATGCGTAAACTGGGCAAAAATGTGCTAAGGGTACTTATTGTGGAAGTGGTTCAACTTAGTAAACACCGTGTGATAATGGAAAGTACTGTCCATAAGTTGCAGCATCGAGCTTTAAGGGAGATTGTTTAGCTGGGTTTTATTGTTAATAAGGAAGCTAAGTTGGGTCGAGTGTATGGAATCCCAAGGATGGCACTACTGGGAACATTTGTGGATAGGGGAAATGGTGTGCTGCTGGGTCCTCTGGAGAAAGTGATTGCTTACAAGGAACTTATAGTCCTTCTTTAGGACTAAGTAATGCTAATGAGTGCTATGGCTGTCCTTTGGGATACTATTGTGAAACTGATGGACTTTCAGAACCTACAGGACGTTGTTAATCTGGATATTATTGTGATGGTGGATCTTTTAAGAGTGATTAGAAGGAATGCACGGCTGGACATAAGTGCCCAGAAGGTAGTATGGAAGAGATTGAATGTCCACCTGGAACGTACTAAACATAAGTTGGTTAATCAGAATGTAATACATGTGGAGAAGGAAACTTTTGCTTAGGAGGTGATCGTACAGAACCCTGTCCCACCGGATACTACTGTCCTGCCGGTACAGAATTTGGTGAATAATACCCATGTCCTGCAGGTACATACAGTGATACTACTGGAAGATCTGAATGTGTGCCTTGTATTGAAGGCTTTATATGCCCTGTAGGAAGTACTACTTCTACTACCCCCTGCCCCGAAAAGATGTATTGTCCTTAGGGCAGCAGCGTTGGTACATTTTGCGAACCAGGCACATACAACGAATCTAAGACAGGATTAAAATCAGCGGATGAATGTGATGATTGCCCAGTAGGTAAATACTGTGTAGGAGGAGTAATAGCTGATGATTGTACTGCTGGGTACTTATGCACTGGAAAAAGCCCTACTCCTACTCCTAATGGTACTAATACTTATGGATACATATGCCCCTCGGGTAATTATTGTGCTAAAGGCACATAAAAGGCCTAACCCTGTGCTGAGGGAACCTTTAGAACATTAACAGGAGGAAGATAAGAATCTGATTGTACTGTATGTCCACCAGGGTATTACTGTGAGCCTGGCAACCCTGAACCTATTTAATGTCCAAAAGGTCATTTCTGCAAAGCTGAAGTAGATATCCCAGAAAAATGCAGAGTTAGAACTTATTCTAATTCTTTAGGTGCATATTCTAGCAATACTTGTCTTATATGTCCTGGAGGCTATTTGTGTAACGAAGAAGGAATTGTAGACTATACTGAGTTTCCTTGTAAAATAGGACATTACTGCGTTGTTGGAGCTGAGGATTATACTCCTTGTCCTCCGGGAACTTTTGGAACATCTCTTAATTATGCAAGTGTAGATGACTGTGTATAATGTCCAGGAGGTAGACGTTGTCCTGGGGCTTCTAGTACTATTATAACCTGTCCAGAGGGAACTTACTGCCCTCCAGGGTCATCTTACTATAAAGCTTGCCCTATAGGATACTACTGTCCCAAAGGATCTTCCTCGCCTATTATATGCCCAGCAGGGTACTACTGTGAGAAATATGATCAAAACAACCTTGAATAATATGATGAAGAGATAATGGAAGAAATAGAAGATGGTGAGTATAATCCTATACCTAAGTAGTGTATAAGAGCAGAGTACTGTAAAGAAGGGTCATTTGAGCCTTCTATATGTCCAGCAGGATATTATGTCACCTCTGCAGATTGTATTCAATGTCCATAAGGCTACTACTCAACATAAGGGATGTATAATCAAGATTAAACTGAAAGTGATATGCTAAAAGGTTGTAATATATGTGCTCCAGGGTACATTTGTACCGGAGGTGCAACTAGGCCAGATCCCAGCTTAGAACAACATAATGGATATGAATGCCCTAAAGGATACTATTGCCCTGCTGGTGCTATTGCTCCTATTGCTTGTCCTATTGGTACTTATAATTCATAACTAAAACAAGATACTGAGGAAGCTTGCATTCAATGCCAATAAAACACTTATAACGATCGTATTGGACAGCCCAGCTGTCTTCCTTGTGGTTCTTATGCATAGTCTGGAATTGGAAGTGTTATATGTGAATGTGAAGGGGAGTATAGGGCATATTAGAAATCAGATGGAACTTGTAGATGTTATTCTGGATATGAATTCACTTTAGATGGAAATGTTTATAGTGACGAAGACTCTGATGTTAATTGTGTTTAAAAGGTATTTGAGTTTTGTGGCGTTGGATAAATTAGAAAACCTAATGGGGAGTGTGTTGATGAGGATAGCTGTGATTAAGAGTGTAATGGGTAAGATGGTATTACTTTAGATGGAGTCGGGCTGTGTCTTTGTGATAGTGTTAAAAGTATTGACTTGATATGTAATAGAAACTGTAGATTGAATTCTACTAAGGCTTATTTGCTAGCCAATGATTCCATATAGGTTGTAGAGCCTTAGACTAATTATAAGTAGACTATTGTTGTTCGAAATCTTCCTAATTTCTATGGGCAATTGAACTGTACTACTGAATAATGCCCTGTCTATAGTGTAGATATGCTTGAATAAGGCCCAGTTGCTGTATATGGACTAGGGTAAGCTTTAAGTGATTTGTACTAGCCATAATAACAAGCAGAAGCACGAAGGCTTTAAACCAGTTCATAGGGAATTGATAATCCAGTTGCATGTATTAACAAATAAGACACCTTTTTGTTCTCTGTAAGCAAGAATAACTACCCTATTTATGACAAGGACTCTCTGCTAAACAATAACAAATTCTTTGATTATGGTGCTTTCTAAGAACTTTAGAGAATGATGCAGAGTGAAGTAACTGATATAACTATCTTTGCATTCACTTTTGAAGAATCCGGCATTTATGATATTACAGATAGCTTTGACGGTAATAAACATTTAATAATTTCTGTAATTGGAGATGGAGAGTAATGCCCAGATGCTGATATTCCTATAAGAACTAGAACAGAATCAGCACTTTTAACTTTAGGTGTAAAAATGGAAGACGATATTATATATGATCCAGACTGGATCGTAATGTTTGTTATTTTCTTCTGTATATTATTACTGATTATTGGAATATTAGCTGCTGCTTATTTCTTTGTTAGGAAATCTTGGGTAGTACCTTAAACTGGGAAATTAAAGTACAGGAAGAAATACAGGAAATTAGATCTAATAAAAATGACTGAGAAAAAGGAAGAAGAGAATAAAGTTTAAAGCGATTCTACTGATAAAAGCAGTGATAGTGATAACGAGAATATGCACGCTAGTTAAGATATTGAGTATAATGATGAATTTGATCCTAACTTGCTTGATAATATATATGACTAGCTTTAGAAACTAAATGAGGTTGCTATAAACGGCTTTTAAAAATTAGAGGATAAAACTAATGATAAGCTCAAAAAACTCAATTAGAACATATAAAGTGTTAAGAAGTTTTTGCAGAATATAAAGAACAATATGGAGGAAGAGTCTGAATCAGAGGCTGAATCTCTATCAGAAGACTTAGTCGAAGGTGCTTAAGACGCAATATTTAAAAATCTAGTCAGAAATGCTATTGGATAATAGATGGGAAACATTAACATTTAAGATTCAATAGATAATGATAAGGATTTGAATTAAAATGATAAAAGGGAACTTATTGATGATTATAACGCAAATGTGGAGAGAATCTTGAATGTTTTATAAGCTGATTAAGACTAGAATAAAGACGATATTAATAAGAGATTATAAGAAAGAGCTGCTAAGAGAAGAGCAAGAAGATAGGCTAGAGGAGAGGATGTTGAGGACTCTTCTCCATCTCAATTTGGTATCTTTGGCTCAGATAATACAGATATTTATGTAAATGATAATTTAAGTGATTCAAGTTCTTCGAAATCATCAAGTAAATCTGATCAATCTTAATACACGAGTAAAAGCTCATCTAGTTCCAAATAATCTGAACTTTCATAGTAAATTGATGAATAGATATAAGAGGAAGAAAAGAATATTGAGGAGAATTATGAGTAGAAGCTAAATGATAAGATATAATAACTTGATGAGCAGTTATAGTAATAGCTAAAAGAAATCAGTAATTAAGACGATGCCGATTAACTTGTGCAGCAGTTTAAGAACATGTAATAATAAATTGAATAAGACCTTATTGACGAGAAAAATAAATAAAAGGAGGAATTAAGAAAGAAATTATAGGAAAGAAAAAGAAGGAGGAAATAAAAGCATGGAGAAGATGACGATCAAGCTTCAGAAAATTAGATAAAAGATGATGAAGACTTAAAGAACAGGTTAGAATAAAGGAGATAGAAAAGGGAAGCTGGTAATTAATATAAGGAAGAAATAAATGAATAAATTGACAAGCAAAATTAAATTAAAACAAAAATGCTGGAGTTAGAGCAATAGTAGGCTCAATCTCTTTAATAAATAGGCGGTAATAATGATGAGGAAGCCAGAAGATTACAGGAAGAGTACAGAAAACAAACTGAAGAACTATAATAGCAACTAGAGCAAGCTTAAAAGGGTCAATAAGAAGCACTCAGTAAATAACTAGCGGAACGTAGAAGAAATAGGCAAATGAAAAGGTAAATGAAAAAGGAATAAGAAATAGACAATGAAGAAGGTGAATTACAGGCTAAAATAGACGGCTTAATCAATTAAAGAATACCCCAATAAGACATATAAGAAGCTATAAAGGATCTTTTAGAAGAAAAACATGACAGAGAACTATACCAATTAAACCAAGAAAAGAAAAACATCCTTGTATAGCAACAAACACATGCATTATAAATCGCCCTAGATGAAAAAGCTAATGACTTAAAACAAATACGATGGAGATTTGAATAGAGAGAAGGAATAGATGATCCTGAATCCATAAAACGGGGACTAGAAGATGCTAGAAACATTGCTGACTATAAATTCATTACAAACTTACAAAAGGAATAAGAAAGAATAGAAAGAGATACTGAGGACTAGTTTAGAGATAGATTCCTGCAATTAGCAGATAAACAAATGGAAGAATTGGCTTAAATAATAAAAGCACTGAGATAACAGTATCCTGAACTAGTTGAATAAAACTTTATATAATCTGTCATGAATAGTTACCAAGCATAAAAGAATTAATTGGACGATGAGCATTAGGAAAAAATGAGAGAACTTGATTAAAGGAGACAAGAAATATTGCAATAAGAATAGGAAAGGGAAGAGGAAATTGCTTAATCGTAAAGAGAAATTGCTGAAATGGACAGATAAATCAAAGAATAAGCTGAAATTGAAGCCTAAAGAGAAGAAATGAGAAAGAAACAATAAGAAATTATTCAAAAAATGTAAAAGATGCAGATATCTGAAGCTGATATGAAGCTAATGGTGGAAAAATATCAATAGGAAATGAGTGATTGGGAGTAAGCTATAGAATATGAAAGGAAAAGGTAAAGGTAAAGATTGGATAATAAATTAGAAAGGAGAATGTAAAAGCACAAAGCGAAAAGAATGGAAATTATTAATTAAAACAAGTTGTAAAAGTAATAGTTACTTAACAAGAAGAAAGATATTAAATAGTTGAGAAATTTAAATAAAGAAATACGATTAACAGATGTTGTTAAAACTATTGATACTTAATTGAAAACTAAAGTAAGGCCTTATGTATAGCCTACTAATGTGTATTTAAGAGGGGATAATAAGTAGTTACTAGATTTATTATTGTTCAGAGTAAGGAGAATTGAAAAAATAGTAGAAAATCTTGATCTAGTACAGTTTCAAAATATTGCGGATTACTTAGAAAACTTAGAGTAGTTTAGTTAGTTTAATAAATTATGCAAAATATGAGTAGCATGCATTATATCAATTACACAATAAAAATGTAGTCTATATTTAATAACAATCTAATATTAGAATTCCTAGCTAGGTATACTAGAAATGAATGGGATTAAGTAATAGAGCATACATTGATGTTTGGAGTATAAAAGCTTCTAAGAGAATTTGATAGACTACCAACAATACATGAGCTGAGATATGTAGGTGACACAAGTAAGAAGTATATTAATAAAAAGTTAAAAATAGATCAAATTAAACCAATAGAAACACTTAGTTTGGATAACTATTTTGATAGTTCTTATTAACGATTGACGCTGTCATCTGCTAGAAATTGAACCAAAAGATTTGTTTCTAGTGAGAAAAAGGCTATCAAATCGCCTTTACTTAAAAGAAGGTCAACTGATGATTTGAGAAATAGGCAGTTCAGTAGCAAGCACTAAGATCGATTTTCTAATATGTGAACTCCTAAAACTCCGAAAAAAGGTTTGTTAGAAAGCATTAGCATCTTGAAATTATCAGAAAGGAAAAATAAAAGAAACCATAGTTAGAATTAATACTTGGAAATTATAGTGTTGTGTGCATTTAATTATTACTCAATGAAATAATACTGAGTTTATTAGGCTTTCTTTATGTATCTAATAAATAGAATTTTAGTTGTCTTTATATTCAATGCATCACATTACAAAAAATAATAGCTACCTTTTGAATTTCTAGTTGAACAGTGTAATAATCTTCCTAAAAACACAAATTAAGTTTAAAATAGAATTACATATTAATAATTTCCAAAAAGTTAGAAAACCTGGAAGAAAGTTCCTTCTCCTTTTAAGCTATTTAACCTTATTCTTCCCTAAACTATATTTAGATATGTTAAAAACCATAAAACATCCGAAACATGCTAAAATCAATATAAACCCTTTAAATTCCCTAAATTATCAATACCCTCCTACCTAATTTCCAATCCAGCCCTAATACCCCATATTTCCTTGAAAATCCTCTAACTCCCTATTTAACACGTTACCATTTTATAAAAATCTGACGTAGGAATGTTTATAGTAAACTGGTTCTATAACGCCTTGGGATACCTTGGCATATACTAAAAGAATGCA
Source organism: Condylostoma magnum (assembly GCA_920105805.1). Lineage (NCBI taxonomy): Eukaryota > Ciliophora > Heterotrichea > Heterotrichida > Condylostomatidae > Condylostoma > Condylostoma magnum. Next base: position 81,429 of record CAKKTI010000029.1, read on the forward strand.
AAGATATTATTTTTAGGGTTAGACAACGCCGGGAAGTCAACCCTCCTGTAAATGCTTCGTGAGGACAGATTTGGCCAATTGGAACCAACTTTCCATCCTTAATCTGACAGCTTGGTTATGGGTAATTTGCGTCTATAAACATTTGATTTAGGGGGACACGACACAGCGAGGAAAATCTGGTAAGACTACTTTGCTAAAGTAGATGCGATAGTATATATGGTAGACTCCGCCGATCCAGAACGTTTTCATATAGCCCGAGCAGAACTTCATAATTTATTAAGTTACGAGGAACTAGAGAATATACCTTTTCTTGTTCTAGGGAACAAAATAGACATTCCAGGAGCAGTCGGGGAGGAGCAACTAAGAGCAGAGATTGGTTTAGAGAATTATCCAAGATTTCCAAAAGGAGTGCCAGTACCCGAGGGTACCAGGCCTGTGGAGGTGTATATGTGCTCAGTTTCAAGAAAAATGGGGTATGGAGATGGATTTGAGTGGCTTATTCCATTTCTTAACTGAGGAAACGTTTTTATTAAGCATTTAATTATCAAGTATCTTAATTCACGGTTGATTTCCGTCTTTCCAGGGTTTTCAGCTGATTGTTTAGCTCCTTGCTTCGCCGGTATTAGTGTTAGTACATGTTGATAATGTTGTCTATTGTTTAAAATATACTGGTACTGCTTAGTTCTGGGAGAATAAGCGTAGGAATTCGTTACTGGACGTGCTGAATTACGTCTTTGTAGCATTAGGGAACATCTTTTTATTGAGTGAGGGAGGATCTTGGTTAAGTGGGTCTGTTAGTTAATTACTGAAGTTTTCTGTTGAGAAGTTAGTTTTCAGTTTTTAGATCAGTGTTTTCCTTTTTTATTTTGGTAAGGTATCGGATTTTCTAGTTTGTGTTTGCATG
>CAKKTI010000029.1:82432-97483 GCA_920105805.1 Condylostoma magnum
CATAATTCATTTAAAAGTCTGTTTATAGTTGTTAATCATTTGTTATAATATCTCTCGTTTCAGAATGATTGTCCATAGATTTATTTAAATCTACTCTTTGATCAATAAAATCAGGTTATAATAAGTATTATAAATTATCATTAGCTAATTTAGCAGAACTATTAGAGTTTTGAATTTCATGGCATAAAAATGAACTATTTAATGAAGATTTAGTTGATGAAATATGAGATAAGTTATCTTTTTTCTTCATTTCTGATATTAAGGCTAGTAATTATTCCCTATCTGCATTATTGTCACATATATGCTTTCATAATTATACAGAATGCTCTTATTATTAGTATAGACGATTTGTAAGAGATCCTTCTTTATTATAAATCTCATTTTTAAGGGATTCTATTTCATTTCTAAGTCTAATATTTTCCCCTACATAGTCCTATTATTATATTTGTTTATTTAACTACTGTTCTAGTTCTTATGTTTAAGCCTAAAGAAATAGCATATCTTAGTTATTATCATAGCCAATTTATCTGAATTCATCAAGCTTAGAGTTAGTAAGTTTAAAATTAAGCTGTAACTGCTCAACATGAGTCTTTAACGCTGAATTTATTTCAATCAAACTACTTATTTCAGTCTCTCTACGTTCTAGTTCTTACTAATATTGATTCTCTATTTCTATTCTGAGTTATTGTTCCTTTATTAACAGTGCTTCTACTTTAAAGATTCTTTCATTAAGTGTAATAATCGAGTAGTTTTACTCCTATGAGTAATCTTGCATTTGATACACTTATAATCTTTGTTTTAAGTCTTTAATCGTTTATTATAAAATTTCAACTGTACCAGTAGTGTTTTCATTAATTTTTGCTTGATTTTTGACTAGTTTGGCTCTTTAAGCAAATTAAAGTGTGGAAATGGTTTCATTTAATGAAGAATTGCATGGACTGATATTTGCTATTATGCAAGTTTTACTGTTTCCTCCTAATGAATCTTTTAGTAGAAATGTAAGTTTAGAATTCCTATAAGAAATATGTCTCTATTTCCCTTCATTACTTTCTACAAGTGAATTGATAACATTTCCAAGTGCAGATAGTGATTTATTGATCATCCCCGCTTCTTTTAATCTGTTTCCAGTAGTTTATGCCCTTTTTTACCTTTCAGATCCAGCTAGGTCAATGAGATTAAAATATGAGAACTTTACATTAATAGTTTCGGCTCCAGTTTCCTTACTTTGTAGTATTATAGTAAATACTGAGTGAGATCTTGAGCTCTCGGTATTCATAGAAGTTTAAGCTGTATATCTATTATTTAATCCTTATAGTATTAAATCAAATGCAGCTTGCTAATTATATACAGTTTCTTCAGTGATTCCTTCAACAAAAATTCCTTTTTTCAAATCTTCTCTTAATTGTAGTACACCAGACTAAGGAGCTAATAGATCTGTAATTTTTTCCATATAAATCTATAAGAACTGTATTTTAACAAGGTACTCAATATCTTACTAAATGCTTTTCTGCTCTTTTATATAATTGAATATATAATCAATGCATCTAGGTAAAATTCCTCTTTGCTTGCATTGAGGATCTGGCCCCATAATAGTAAAAGTTTTTCCAGAGCCAGTCTATCCATAAGTAAAAATAGTCCCATTATACCCACTTAAACAAGCCCCTGCTATTGGTTTTCCAACTAACTGAAAAATCTCATCTTATGTAATATTCTCATCTGCTGTGAAATCAAATTTAAAGCTCTTTTAGTTATCTATGATTAGCTTTTATTGTGCAATATCAACAGTAAAAGGTTTACGCTCTCCTTGTTCAACCTCTAAATCGGATAAAGGTCTTACCCTAACCGTAACTCTAATGTTATCAGTCATTTAAAAATGTAGGATTTAGTGAAAATAGAGCTATTAGAATTCCAAAAGGCTTTGCTTAAAATTCCCACCCCTAAATTTCTATAAACCATCTTCCTCTGCACAAAAATATCTAATAATAAAACAAATGTCAAGACCAGATCAACCAAAACTAGACCTTCTCCACTGTTTTGGTGCTTTATCAACAACACGAATACGAGACTCAGTCCTTCTGGGGGACACTGAGTCAAACTCCCTGATCTACCCAGCAGGGCGGCATATAGGAGTAAGAAATTTATCAACCTCAGAGCTGGATTTCATCAGAGAGCCGCAGAACGTGACTCATGTAACAGCAATAGGAATTTCCCACGACAAAAACCGCAGATTTCTGGCAGTAGCCGAGGCAATGGAAAACCAAGAGTCTCCAATAGTATCAGTTATCGATCTAAAAGGAGGATCATTTTTTAAGAGAATGCGTCCTCTGGGCTTCCATGAAATGCAGTCACTTGAATTCAAAACAGTATGCTTTAGCGCTGACTCTCGACTGGTGGCGGCTGTGGGAGGTGCGCCTGATTATGTAGGTGTTATGTGAGATTGGTTTAGAGACAAGATCGTGGCTAAGTACCCAATGGGCTCTAAGGTGACTAGAATCACAGTTTCCCCCAAAGACCATTACAGTGTATGCACAACTGGTCCGGGTCATTGGAGATTTTGGAAGATTGAGGAAAAAACGTTTAAGTTGTAACCTCCAGTATCAGGTGTTGATAGAACTTAGAATTTTACAGATCACGATTGGCTTGGGAATGAGCTGGTAGTTGGTGTTTCTGATAATGGGGAAGCTTTTATAGCGTATTAGTTGGAGGTTATATAGATTATTGAGTTTCCTTTTGGGAAGTCTATACAGGAGGTTAACGAGTCAGGGCACTCGGCGGCTACGGCGGTTGTGGCCTATAGTGAAGGTTTTTTTGTGTCTAGCAGTGAGGGGAATATTGCCTGCTGGAGCAAGCGTTAATCTGATACTGGCGAGTAACCCTATTATGAATTTGAAGGATCTATCAGTACCGGGCAGAAGTAGTAAGTAGTATCTATTAGTCTTAACCCTTAAGAAAACATTCTAGGGTTTTCTCTTAGGAACAATTCAATCGGAATGTGCAAATTACAGTTAAAAGGAAATTTTGTAAAGGATACAGTTATTGAAACACTGTGTAGTGGGTATCATAAAGGGATGATTACAGGAATGGATGTGGCTGTATAAAGACCGCTGCTAGTGACGTGTTCGGCAGAGGATGCAACTTTAAAGGTTTGGAATTATTTTACGTTTAAGTGTGAGGTGTCTAAGGTTCTTACCTATGATAGAGAGGGTTCTAATTAAGTAGGCGAGTAAGGAAGACCCATATCTTCCGTTGCTTTCCATCCAACTGGGTATTATATTGCTATTGGATTTGAGGATAAAGTAAGACTGTATTACCTGTTATACGATGATCTTAAATAGTTTAAGGAAATTAATATCAAAAGTGCTACTGTGCTGAGATTTTCTAATGGAGGACAGTACTTAGCAGCTGGATCCTATAAATCTGTTGCTGTTTTTGCATCATATACACTAGAAATGCTTGAAAACTTCAAAAATCATACAAACTACGTAACTGATTTATCATGGGACAAAAATGACAACTTTTTAGTGTCTGTGGGACTAGACGGAGGTATTTATCAATACAGTTTAGTATCCTGTACTAAAGAGGAAGAAAACATATCAAGAACTACTGAATACAGAGGAGTGACTTACCTAGGGAACGAGCACTTAGTATCATGTGGAATAGACAACAATTTCTCACTACTACGAGAAATACAGGGTGAAGAAGTAAGAACATTTACTCTGGGGGCTAAGCCTAGATTAAGTCACTTACTATGATTAAAACTATTCCAAGGAGGCAGTTGCTTTATAACAGGGTCGTAATCTGGGGCAATTTAAATATTTGCTAGTGGGCCAGCCAGCAGCTTTGTAGATGAGATTTACGCCCATTAAGGAGGAGTTACTGTATTGAGAGCTTCGCATGACGGAAGATTTGTATTTTCAGCTGGGGAGGATGGAGCTGTGTTCATCTACTATGTTATTGAGTCTAATTAAATGATACAGCAAATGGACAATGTGCAAAGAGAGGACCTGCAGACCAGGATAGTTGATGATAAATTAGCTGATATTGTATTAATACCCAAAAGCATGTTAGAGTGATTCAGGACTAAAAAGGAAGAAATGAGATAAGAAATTGAAACCATGAAGTAAAAAATTGAGCATGATGTTGAGTTATAAAAGCTAAAACATTAGGAGTAGTATAAAGAAGTAAAGGAATCTATGCTAAATGAGTTAAAACAGCTGGAAAATAGATACGATGAAATTTGTAGGGAAAAGACGAAGAAGGAAAGAGAATGTGTTGAGAAGATAGAAAACTTAGAAAGAGCTCATAATAATGCTGTGGATACTGTAGAAACTTTATATGAAAGAAAATTGGCTATTGAGGATGATAAATACAGAAAATTAGATACTGAGAAAAATACCATTAAAAAGGATTATGAACAAAAGATCTTAAAACTATAAAAGCAAAATGAAGAAGCTATAGAAAACCTAGCACTTGCTTTCAAAGACAGTCTAAAGCGAACCTAAGAGGATTATGAATCAACTAGAAAAACAGCTGAAGATTTAAAGCATCACTATGAAGAAAGACTAGCACAGTAAGAAGATGAAAATGAAGCTGAGATTATGGAAATCAAGGAAAAGTTCGATACTGAAATTGAGTCAAAAAGTGCAGAAAATACTAGGATTAGAAGGGAAAATGAAAATTTAAAAAGTGAATAAAAGGTATTCACTGATGAGCAAGATACCTTAGAGGCTGAAATTAAAGCAGAAGATATACATATTGCAGGACTTATTGAAGAAAGGAATGAATGTGACTAGCTGATAAAACAATTAGAAGCATAAAGACAAGAAAACGAGGATTTGCTATTAGAAAGGGAATCAAGTATCAGGGATTATAAATCGTAAATAAAAGAAAGAGAAAAAAGTGTGCATGTTTTGGAAGCCTTGAAAAATGAACTACTAGAGTAATTGCATCCTAAAGACAAAGAAATTGTTCAATTAAAGAAAAAACTTTAAACTATACACCAGGATTGTGATAAAGAACGTAAGTTAAACGATGAACTACTAAAAACAAAGAGTGAAAAGGATTAAATGAACTAAAAGATTTAAGAGGAGAGGAAGTTAAAAGAAGGAAAAACGATTATGAGGGAAAGGAAGCTAAGAGATATTTTAAATGACATTAATCAAGCTGTTACTCATTTAGACAGATATAAGTGAATCGATGAGATGAAAAAGCTGTTTAAGAACTACGTATCCAGTGAGCTAGGGAAAGTAGTAAAGAAAGATCCTGAATGCATTGAAGAAATGGAAGAGCAAATCAACTATATGACTAAATCTATACAATAAATGAGAGATAAGCAATCAAACACAGATGGCCGAGTTAGGGAGGATATGAGGAAGAGAACTATTGAAAATTCAACTTTAATAGAAGAACTTTCAAACTTAAGATTCTAACGCAGTGAAAATGAGCGTTCTATAAGGTATTTGTAGAATTAAATAAAACAGCTTAATTAAGCTATAACTGCAACAGAGAAAAAAAGAAAATTTAAACTGAAATAGCCAAGTAATCAAAGTTCATAGGCTTTACCAGCTGTTAGGACTTAATAATAGTCTAGAGCTACTTCTGCTAAGTTTCCTAGAGCTTCTCCTATTACATCCAGATTGTATAAAGGCTCTGCATTCGATACAAAGATTTCACATTTGCAAGATAAGTAAAGAATTACCTTGTTATAATAAGAACTAAATCAAAAGAGAGAAGAACACAATTATCTCAAAACTGAAATTCAAAATTTAAGAGAATATTTAAACAGCCAAAGTATGGAAGATTAAAATTAGTAAATATTATTTAAACTTTCTTAGGGCTGCATCTTTTAAATTATACATTATAAGAAAATGACAAGTAATCCATTATATAAATAGCGATATGTTTCATTTAATTGAAATTACTCTGAATGGAATATTAATATTTTAAGCAATGGAGCAACTTTATCTAACTATACGTTTAATAAATTTACTTTATTGCATAATCTAATATTTTTAACTGGCAGTAATTAACCAAAACTATGTGATCCAGGTATATACTTAGATTTGTATATTTTGGCTTTTCAGGCTTTAATTAGGTGCTTTTATTTAATAAGAGACTATAATTATATTTTTTATCCAGGAAAATAGTGTATTTAGCCATATATGGATGTATTATAAGATAACACTAAAAACAGATACCATAATATTTTAAGTAAAATTGATCAAAAGTTATCGCATAAATTCTTACTAACTATGAAACCTTTCTTGAACAGGATCAAATCTAATTGCAGAAGCATCAGCATAACTATTTTCTGAAGTTTTCCTAATATTCCTTTTAAAGAAATTTCTCTTACTTTTCTTCCACTTTTATGTACGCGATTTTTTAAGCTTTCTTCTTTCTTATATCGATTAGTACTTACCATATAGTTTTTATGATATTGATTTTATCACAGGATATACTGATAAAATGAAGTTGAAAAGAAAGAAAATAAGAACAATAATAACAATTCCGTTTTCAATAGTTTCTTCATCAAACATTTCAATCCAACTAACATAGGACAACAGCATAAACAGAACAAAAATCAAGCATAAATCTCCTATTATATGCTAATACTAAATTTTTTACTCTTTAAATGGTTTCAAGTATACAATAAAGCCTATAACGCACATAGTTAAGCCAATTATAAGTATCAAGGTTGATCCATTATCCTCATTTGCGAATATGCATAATGATAGTATTTGACGTCTTAAAAAGAAGTCAACATAATAGTAGCGAATAAATGGATGCTTTTCTAAGTCTAAATCTTCAAAGCATTAGCCCCATGATTATAAAAAGCTATCATCTTCTACAAGATTTTAAAATTTGTAATTGCTTGAAAGGCATAAGAGTATAAGTAAAATTGGAGTTATCTAAATTATGATTTAGCATATTATAGAAAAAACATAATTCACATTTTCAAATACAGAGTCTCCATATCCTAAGTATATATTGTATAGAGAAAATATGCTTAAATCAAAAAAGAATTCAAATCATAGTATAAGAAATAGCTTATATCTATACAAATTCAATACATTAATTATTATTTCTTTTATTCTTGCAAATTTGGTTCTTTTTCCAAACCACATCAAAGGATAAAATATAGCAATTATTGTTATGCACAGGAAGAAGCTTATTGAGTTTATTAAAAAGAGTGCTGAATTCAAACTTGATGATTAAAAGTCAGATGTGGGGGATCATAAATCCTTTAATTTTATTCCTATAACAGCTTCAAATGCCCTTGTTATATAATTCAGTACATTCACTTAGTCAAAGAATTCTAATAAGAATTAAGACATTCCTAGGTTAAGTAAGGGTAAATACGTTAAAAGCTGCATATTATTAGCTAAGTTTCATAAAGTAGCTAAATCATTACCTTGAAAGACTGATACTACAGCGGACAATACCAATGAAGTTTCCATTGTTCTTTATGTTGCTTATAATTAAATTTCTTACAGTTCAGTTAATTATACATCATCTTCTTATATTTAAGCTTCAAAACTATAATTTTAAGAACTTAGTTATTCCTATATATCTTAATCAATTATCTAAATAACAACTCGCATGTTGGGCACGAATTCATCTGATTTGATAACATAATTCAATTAATCAATCATCTCTACTTCAAATGATTGTATTTCAGTATTGTCTTCTTATTTTACCAGTTTTAAATCTTTTTCCTATAATTGACTATTTAGCTCAATATTAAAGTTAATTTTAATTCCATTTGCTTGGCTTTCAACATAAACACTTACTTTTAGCTTAACGCATTATTCATTCTCGTATTTATGGTTCTTATTACATATGCATGAAGAGTTAACTAGAGTAGAGTTAGGAATACACTCTATACAATTTAAAGCACTTTCTTCGCATTCCTTGCATAATCCTCTGCATTTTTCACAATAATCATCTATTCTGTAGTATCCTGAGCTACAAACACATTATTAGTTTTCCTCAATCATTCCTTCTTTACATATGCATTATCCATTGCTCACTATTTTTAAAGGATCTACACAAGCAGTACAGTTATCATTGCTTTTAAAGCAACTATAGCAATCTTAATCACATTTAATACATTGTAAATTGTCATTAATAGTAAAACCAACTGGGCATACACAGTTATCAATTCCATCAATAAAGTTTTATTAACATTAGCATTATCCTAGATCATTTTGTGTCATATATCGCTTACATACACATTTATTACTCTCATCAACCTATTTTCGACTATTACTGCATACTAAGCATTTATCTGCCTGATCTATGCATTCTAAGCACTCAATACTACATCTAGCACATTATCCATTAGTTATATAATAGCTAGAAGGACATATACAGGTATCTCCCTACCTTACAAAATTTTCCCTACAGATACATGCATTATTGCCATCAACTTCAAAGTATTCAGGACATACACATTAATTTTGCCCATTTAAGCTTCTTAAACTATCCTTACACTCAGTACAATAATCTGTATTATTTTCACATTCTTGACAATCTTATGCACATTATAAACATTCTTCATCTTTTACAAGATATCCAGATGGGCAGTAACAGTCATTTGCTTATAATAGAAAGTTTTCCTTACACACGCAAGCATTGTTTATTAATTCTTTATATAAAGCGCAGACACATTGATTATTTGCATTAATAATCTAAGTTGAATAATGACATTCAGTACAATGATTTACATTTATAGAACATTCCTTGCAGTTTGAATTACATTACAAACATTAGTCTCCTATTATAGTAAACCCAGATGGACATAAGCAACTGCTGCCATCTTATACAAAATTTTCCATGCATACACATTCACCACCAATAAGTTCTTTATACTAAGGGCATACACATTAGCTATTATTATTTATTATTTAAGTTGGGTAATTACACTTAGTACAATAACTTATGTCTTAACTGCATCATTAACAGTTTGATGAGCATTGCACGCATTATTCTCCAATTATAGTATATCCATTGGGGCAACTACAATTTATACCTTAGCATATGAAATTATCATTAGCTACACAACTTGAATCATTTCGCTAAGTAAAATATTTAGCACATTTACACACTCCTGATTCTACAACTTTAAGACTATCCTTACAACTTGTACAATAATCAACATAATCAACACATTCTTCGCAATCTCCCCCACAAGTAAGACAGTTATCTCCTGATTGAAAGAATGATTATTTACACTCACAGCTATTATCAACTATAACTGAATCATTTCTACAGAAACAGAATCCTGAGTTTTATCTCAAACTGTTTCCATACCTGCAATTTATACAACCAGTAGCTGTATTAGAACACTAATCGCAGTTCTAATGGCATTGCTAGCAGACTATATCAGATTAACTTGCTTTGAAGTAATTTGATTTACAAGTACACGTTCCAGTAACTTGCTATAAATCAGAGTTTAAGTCTGAACAAGAAGTACAAAAGTCTATTTCCCCGATGCATGTAGTGCATTATAAAGCACACCTTTAACATACATAATTAATGCTTATAAATCCCTCAGGACATATACACTCTCCATTTACTAATAAAGCATTTGAGTCCTCACACTCAGTGCAATTGTTACTCCAGGGTCCATTACACTTTCTACAGGAAATATGGCAGGATTAGCAATTTACCAGATTTGAACCATCATTAAAGTATCCTAAATTACAAACACATTCATAATTAGTTGCTAACGAAGTAGAAGCATTTGAGTCTTAGCACTACAAGCATCTTGTACTTTGAAATTAACAGATACGGCAATTTTAAGAACAAATATTACATTGAATAGCCTCTCCACTCACTAAGGCCTTACTATCGAAATACCCTATATTACACTCACATCTTTCTAGAAAATTCAACCAAGCATTGGAATCCTTACACGATGTGCATCCATTCCCATTTTAACAACTTTAGCATTCTTCTAAACATACTTCACAAACAAGATCCCCAGCAGGGTTATTATCAAAATACCCTTCATTACAAATACACTATCCATTACTCAGAAAAGACAGCTCCTCAGTGCAACTGGTACATTGATTGCTCTAAGGTCCTGTGCATGTTGCGCACTCATTATGACAAGTTAAGCATTAAAAATTTGCCATATAATACCCATCAATGCATTTACACGTTTATCCACTAAGAAAGGTATTTGGATAATGGCACTCTAAACAATTATTAGAACCTCCCCCATTACAAGTCGAGCAGCTTTCATGGCACTGGGCACAGATTACCTGGCTTGTAGAATCACTGTCGAAATAGCCATCAATGCATATGCATGTTCCTTATTATCCAGATATACTAGCATTCCCATCTGAGCACCCGTTACATTGATTTGCTCCTAAACCATAGCAAGACGTGCAGTTTGAATGGCATTGTTAACAATCAATGCCTGTTTATGATACGTTATACCACCCAAATTTACAAAAGCACTGATCTACTATAAGCTCTTAGTTTTATGCTGTGTTACAACTTAAGCAATCTTGTGCGCTGGGCCCTGAGCATGTAAGGCACGCTGAGTGGCATCCTTAGCATATTAGTAGTGTATCTCTGCTTACTTAAAACTTATTACTTGAGCACTCGCATTTTCCAGGAATGGTTGAGTAAATAATGTTATCACTATTACAGGAAGTGCACATATCTTCTGAGCTATCAATACAAGTGTCACAATTTTCATTACAAACTAGATGATTTAAGCAAGATTGATCAGGAGTGCACACATTTGGGCTGCAGGTGGAAAGGCATTGGGTTACCTCTCCAGAATCACAGCTAGAGCTAAGACTTGGATTTGGGCAGTTTGGAATGCACTCATTTGTTTCTATTGGGCACGCGTTGTAGCAAGCTGAGCAGCTTGAAGAGTCAATTAGCATTAAGGAGTTTGGGCTTTAATCGTAGGAATCGTAAGCTATGAATCTGTATATGAATAAATTACAGCAGCCGCCTATTTCAATGGGGGATGAGGATTGTACGCTAGGTATTTGTAAGGTTACTCCGTGATTTTATACTTATTAGTTTGCAATTTGCTAGTTTTTCCAAATCCCGTAGCTTAGTATTGAACTACCGTTTTCTTGTTATAACTTATGGGTAACTTTTAGTAGAGACCAGGTGTTTGATAGTTGAAGGGGAATGGTTATTGAGCCGACGGAACTGTTGTTGAAATTTAGCTAAATTGAAGTTTTTATTTCTAAGGAGTAAATGCCAGGAATGTTTAACAATTTTCCATTAGCATTTGAATCTAAAGTTATGTATACCCATAGGAAATAAGAAGCTATATTAGGATTTTCAAAGTTCAATTCAGTGAAGCTATTTGGCGGTAATGTTATTGAACTATCCTTAGGAATATACATTCCTCTTTAAGTTGTAATTATTCCTGTTGTTGCTCTATCATAAATTAGATGAAGCTTATTTCCAGAGTAATCTACAACTATTTCTCCTAGATTTTAAGAGAATTGGTAGTCTATCAGAGTATTTAAAGCCATTGATGCAACTAGAAATAGGAAATACATATTTTTATTAAATAAGCAAAGGTTTTTATTTGAAAAATCTATTCTCAGAAACTTATTTGAATTATATGTCAAATGTTAGATGTCCTTTTATTGATGTAATCCGTAAGTTGTGAGATCTGTGCAAAAATTAAAAAGTTATTATAGGTTGATGTACTTTTCCCAAACAAATGTAATAATAAATGTTTACCAATCAATTATTCAGCATAATTTAAAATCAGTCTATTTTTAACTATATATTTAAGAATAATTACATGTAATCTATAATAATTTAAGATCAATTTACTAATATCTAGTAAAATCTTTCTCAATTTTAAATCGTATAATTTATAAAATGTAAAACGTCAGCTTAGAAAATTACTTAAAGAAGAACTCTAAGTGTTATTCCTCATTTAAAAACAACATATACTTTTCTGACTTAGTAGATTTGCATTTTGATAAGAGTATCAGAGTGAAATTATTTGACAGATTCTTCTAGTAATCCTTACTCAGATAAAATTAACCTGACGAAGTCGAGTACTACCCAATTACTTTCATAAGACCTCAGAAGAAACTTAAACAAACTACAATAACTCCTTAAAGCTTGTAAAAGGAAGTATTGATATTCATGCTGACATCATGAAATATCTTAGTCTGCTTTTAGCCCTATAATCTGCTATATAATTAAAACGTAAAGGTAAAAATAATAAAAACTATTAATAAGGATGTTGAGAGAGGTGCAAGGAAAATATTCCAGATGCTTCGAGGTTTTGCCGGCCCTGATTCTTTAATTTAAAAGTAGCAAATTCTAATAGAAGGAGAGGAGTTAAAATCGTATAAAATTGGATGTATAATAGAATAATTATACTAATTAAACTATGATATTGATAATTTAGACAAAGATATAAAAAATTCTATACAAAAGTAAAGAATTGAAAAATTTCAGTATTCAATGCAGTCTTATATACTAAGTAACTCAATTTGTTAAGAAGAGGAAGTACTATAGGATCTTGCACAAGTAGTATAAACGATACAAGATAATCCAGAGCTTTATGATCAAATATAATAAAAATCTAATACAGCAGTTAATTCTAGGAATAATTCAATAGGAATGAGTCTTAATACTAGTTTTCAAGGAAAAGATTAAGACAACTCATTTTTTGGAATTTAAATGTCTCCGATTAAGAATCTATCAGTCAGAAGGAACTAAGTAAAGTCAATGGCAGAACTTGACATATCTGGTAAAGATTGAAGTGCTTCCTTATCTGACAAAGAAAGCTTTATTACCTCGCATAATTACAGCAATTCACAGTTATTATTTCTTGATACAGCTAGATTTCCTAACATCTTTACTGAATTTACTTATATTAATAAGCCATTAGCACCTATAACATCCTATTAACTATTGTGTTATTAATATAAAATAATAACAAAGCCAATTTAATTACCAACATAAAGGAAAAATGTTAATCAAAGGATTTTATTGCAAAGATTCTATACAATTAAAAGGCCTATTATATATCCTATACAAGACTTACTAAGTTGCAAATCTTCTCTTTCATATTCTGACTCAGAATATGAACTAACAGCAAGAAAAGAAGACCCATGTTATAATACCATCCAATAGCAGAAACTAGTTGATTCAATTTTAAAAAATACACTAAAAGTGGAAAACCTGAAATAATAAGACATTTTGACTAACTAATTATTTAAATAGTCTCACTCCGAACTTACCTATCCAAAAAATGACACAGATGAAGGAATCGATGACTTTGAAATATTTACCGTTAGCCCTCCACCTCCATTAACCTTTTCCACCGAGGTATCAGAAGTGTAATCATATAGAGAACCTAGATTAACATTCTCCTAAATCAGCAACATAAATTTAGACAATTATGCTGAGAAAACAACAGATCTGGCCAATTGCAAAACATGCATTACATTTTAGTTAATAAAGATGGGAAATCAATAGGCTCTTTAATCTCCTACAAAAAATTCTATTCTACAAACTAACATAGCCAGTCATATTCAAGCTAATCAGCAAGCACAGAAGGGAAGATAAGGACCTATTATTCTATGTCAAATTTTAAAAATTGATATGAGTAACTCTTCAAGCAATGCTAAGTTCTTACATATTCTCATAGTGCATCCTAAGGGAGCCGAGATGTATGACTTGTTTACAGGGGAGAAAAGGCATATTTAATACACTCCTACAATATCTCACAGAATAATAAAAGCTGTTGTTTAGTATGAATCTACACTTGGAAGTGTTCTTATACTGTTTGAGGATAATCAAAATATAGTAGTGCTAGATTTGTATGAGTTAACTTATTTACATGACTAACCGTTCAGAAATGAGACTCATGACAGTAGAAATAGAATCACTACTGCTGTTTGCACACCGTCAGATCTGCTGTATGTTGGGTACTTGAATGGACTTATAAAAGTATTTCATTTGAGCAGTTCTGAGGCTCAATTTACTTTCAATGAGGAAAAACAAGTACCAGGAGTACGAGCTTTGGCTATTTCTACTAAGAATAGGATCTTTATATCAGGACATGAGTCTAGTTATGTAAATGAAGAGGGTCAAAAGATGCAATTAGAGTAAAATCCTATATATGTGTACAAAAATCACGCGGGAGAAAGTGAGCCTGACGTTTTAGAGGGATTTGTGGGAACTTGCTTTGCCTTATAGATCATCGAGGAGGAGAATCTGGTAGTGGCCCTGAGTTCATAGGAGAACTAGATATTTGTATGGGATTTTATGTCAAAGTACCTAGTTCTGTAGTTCTAAATTCCATAAATTTGGTAAAACTAAGAAAGTGTGGTAGCTACTGAATGTGTTACTTTTTCTAGACAAGGCTTTGGCAATTTGTTACTAATCGGGTTCAGCAATGGAGGTGTACTAGTGAGTCAATTGTACTTCCAAAATTCAAACTATATCTGGGCCCCTGTTAAATCTATCAGTTCCTTGTAGTCAACTGCTTAGACCTCTAAACTAGTTTCATCGATTGAGTATAACTAGCCATTGGATATTCTGCTTATAGGACATTCAGGGTCAAGTTTGACACTAGTAAACAACTTTTTAGCTGAAACTTGCCAAAGTCAAGAAATTCCTGTTGAGGAGAAGTTAGATGCTTAGGAAAATGAAGAGGAGTAAAAGGTAGAGAAAATATAAAGAAAATAGCCTACACCTTTTGAGAAGTATTTTAGAGAGAATAAGTAGGCTTTGTAGGAGAAATTTCCAGATGGAACTTATAAGGATTTAGTTATGCAGGCAACGCAAGATTGGAGGAATTTGTCTCCGGAGGAGCAAGAAAAGTTTACTTCGGATTAGTTATAAAATGGCTTTTCTTTTTTGGTAGTATAAGGAGGAATCAGGATCTGGGAGAATTGATTAGGATAGTCTCACGGTTTACTTGTATATTGGTAAAATCTATAATGAAACATTTCTAAAGTTGTTATCATTTGGAGACTTGTAAATAGGACTTACCTTTTATAATAAACTAAAAATTATCTAGAATACTACGAAATT
>CAKKTI010000030.1:0-90387 GCA_920105805.1 Condylostoma magnum
AGGAAAAAGAAATTAATAATTCTTAATAAACTGGATTTATGTTCTATTTCATATACTAAAAAGATTGCTAAGCAGATGGAAGATAATGGAGAAAATGTTGTATTATACTCCACTACAACTAATCAAAATATAAATACATTGATAAAATTACTATAAGAAACCCATTAACCAAAATTCAAAACAGTTGGATCATGATATATGATTGGAGGAATTCCTAATGTAGGGAAAAGTTCAATAATCAACTCATTAAGAAAGTAATCAAGGAAGTTTAAAAATAGTAAATAATAATCAGATTCAATAGCAAAAACTGGTCCAACTCCCTGTGTTACAAAGGGTGTATCTGGGTTTAGAGTTTGCCTTAATCCATTGATGTGAGTAGTTGATACACCAGGTGTATTAGCTCCAAGAATAGAAGATTAGGAAACAGGGCTAAAGTTAGGATTAACTGGTGCAATTTCTGATAAGATTGTAGGAAATGAACTATTAGCAGATTACTTACTATTCGTACTTAACAAAAATTCATGCTTTAATTATGTTAGAAAGTATAGATTAAAGAAACCTACAGACAATATTTGAGTACTGTTAGATGTAATGCGTTCTCATTATAACTGGGATGATTAAGCCTTGTGTCAAGTATTACTAAAACATTATAGATCTGGAGTTCTAGGCAAATTTACTTTAGATAAATTAATAAATTAAATGGAAATGAGTTGTTCTTGGCTTTTCATGAATATGTGAAAACATTCATTAGTTAACTATCTAAAGATCCCAATACCTGATACATTGTTAAGAGAACCAGGAAGAAATTTTGCATATAGATGGTTATTTACTGATAAGAATGGACAATTAAGGAAAAGATCTTCAAGAAATACAACATTGCAAAATATCCTAAGCTTAGGTGAATAAAACAAAGGAATTAACTAAAGGATTGTAGCAAATTTAATATCCGATGATAATTTTTACCCATTAACATCACAAAATTTTATTAATGTGATAACAGAGTAACAATTACAATCATAATAAGTTTTATAGCTTTGTAAACAATAACTGGGAACTAATAAATGCAAATTAGTTTTAGAATTTTAAATTGCAAAAGGGTTTTATAAGTCTAGATGCTTTAAATAATATATTGAAACAGATTAAACTATAAGCAATGTGACTATTTTATCTGAATAGCTAAGAAATGAGCTAATAGAACTAAGCAAAACTTTAATATAATTTATTTGCAGATAAACAGAAAGGCAGATTACTCATATTTAATTATTTTTTCAATAGGACATAAAAAGGAAAATCTGATTTATGGGTTGTAAACAATGCAGAGTTTCTACATAAAAGGCATTATTTAAAAGCAATACAATATAAAATATTGTAAATCTAGCTAACTATAAAAATAAGCATGAAAAAACATTAAATACGGTTATAAAATCAGTATAATCTCCTAATAAATGCAATGGAGACTTTTGCAGCCTAAAATTAAAAGTAAATGAAAACCTGACTAAAAAAGAAGAATAACTAGAGGAGTTTTTACTAAAGGTTTAATAGTACTATCAAGAAGATGAAATAGATCAGTTAGGAAGTTTGAAGTAGAATCTTATTTGTGATTAACTCTAATAACAACTAGAAAAGTAGCATAATAAGATACCTTAATGAACAATTCCTTTTAGATACATTGCTTTAGGAAAGTAATTAATAAATAAATAATAAATAAAAATTAATAAGTCACGAGAAATTAACCTATAGAAGTTACTAAATGACTAAGATATAGTAAAAGAATTACAATCATAATTACATTAAATAAGTTTTAGCAGATCTCCTCATTTCCACCCTTCAAGACTTTATACTATGACTAATGTATGCGAAAATTGCTATAAAATTTATAAAGCGCTGTTTCAAATACTTAATATCAAAAAGAATAGATTGCCTCATATTTCTAGCTAACTAAATAGTACTATTTAATCATAATAATCGTTCAATTTGCCGAAAATCAATAAGATAAACTCTTCATTTATATCAACATAAAGTGATATTAAAGAAAATAGTATTGATTATTTATTAAAGGACATTCAAATAGCAAAATTTGAAATAAAGAATTAGAATTTAAACAAAAGTTTGAAAAGGAAAATTATCAATTAAATAAAAGGATCTGAGAAAAAGAGTCGAATGGGAAATCTATAAAAGAGATCTAAAGATATTACCCCTAATAGATCATTCAGTAAGTTAAAATTAAATCAAATATCACATATCAACGCTAAATTTGATCAAATTAGAAGGTTTTAGAAATAGGAGTTTAATTTTGTTTTAAAATAAGATTTGTTATTATCTGTTAATTTAAATACTTTTACATCAAATAAACATATAAGACCTATTTAAAGTTTGATACTATTATAGATAATCTTATGTTATTGATTTGAGTAATTTAAATGGCAAGTATTATATGATTTATAATACAAATATAAGTATTAGATCCAAGATAGATTTTTACATTATGATCCAAAGTAAAATAGAAAGAAGATTCCTTCACATTGATGATCAAGTTGTAAATAATTTATTTACTAATAGTACAAATTTTTATATAAACCTTATTTACCATCTTATATAAATTTAAATCATGTTTAAGATCTATTGGTAACTATATAAAAAGGTATTAGAATTTTCTGGCTTTCCATACACATAAAACTAATAAAGCATTTTAAATTGGGTATAATACTTTTGGATAAGCCTTAATCTATAATACTAGTTACCAATTTATGATTGATTATCAAAAATATGATAATTTTTATTATAAAACATGTTAATATATAACACCTAAACAGATACATACTTTAAACATTCTTCTTTAATATATCAGGCACTTCAAATTTCCTTTATAAACAATAATAAAATGAAAATCATTTTACTCTTTCTAAACCTTATTGTATACAGCGCCTGTCCTAGCAACTGCACCACATGTGGCTAATAAGATGAATGTTTAAATTGCGAATCAGGCTACTGAGTTCATTAGTCAAATGGCTAATGTGTATAACAATGCGATTAGAAATTTTACAAGGGTGGTTAATCCTGCCAACCTTGTGATTTAACATGCGCATAATGCAGTGGTTAAGGTGCAGATAAATGCACTTAATGCGGAACTAACACTATTGAATAATCATCTAATCCGGGTGCCTGTACATGTAAGCCAACTTTTGTCAGAAATAATAATGGGTACGACTGCAAGTGTCCAAGTAACTCATCATAAACAACTGAAGATAAATGTGTATGTTGGGCACATTTTGTAGATACTGATTAATCTAGTGATGCCATATAATGTGAAGGGTGTCCTTCATTTTGCCCTGTTTGTAGTGATGTAAACACCTGTACTACTTGTAGCTCTTCTTATGTGCTAAATAGTCATAATCAATGTGTCTAATAATTAAATTGCTAGCCTGGATATTTTATTAAAAACTAATCCTGTTAACAATGCCATAAAACATGCAGCACATGCAATGAGTCCTTAGAAAGTAATTGCACTAGTTGTGCTGGCCAAAATACTATATCAATTTAGAATGAAGGAGTTTGTGCTTGTTTAGCGACCTTTATTTTGGCTGATGACGAAATTAATTGTATATGTCCTTCAAACTCTTCTAGATCTCACAACGTATGCGTATGTAATAATGGATTTTACGATTCTGATACAGAAGATAGTATTTAATGCACACAATGCCCGAGTTTCTGTATAAAATGCAATTCACAGGGCTGTGAATAATGCGATACTGCGCATATAGTCCATTAAACTACACTAGAATGTGTTGAATAATGTGATGCTGGTTACTACGAAGCTAATTATATATGTGAAAAGTGCTCCAGCTTATGTGCTACATGCACAGACGGCTAGCCCGACTCTTGCTTAACATGTCCAGATTAAATGGAGCTTGATGGGTCTTCGTGTAAATGCATTGAAGGCTGATTATTATACGATAATGACTAGAACCCTTATTGCGGTGAATGTTTAGAAAACTGTGGAGATTGCAATGCTTAAGGAGTTTGCTAAGAATGTGCTTCCGGGTTTTATTTTAAACAAGGAGCTTGTGTTAATGATTGTGGAGATGGATTCTATAAAGGTGAAACTACTCCCAAAGAATGCTATCAATGTGTGCCACCCTGCTATTAGTGTACTAGTGGTGCTTAAGATAGTTGCTTGTCTTGTATTGATGAGAATAAAATGATGACTATTAATCCAGATGTTCCTAGCTCATGTGTTTGTAAGCCGCCTTTTTTGCAAGGACTTATAGATTAAGATAGTATTGAGTGTGTGTGTCCTCTAGGCTCTGTAGAAAACAATGGAAAATGTGAGTGTAGTTAAGGGGAGTTTTTATGGGAAAATGCTTTATGTAAATCATGCGGAATAGCAAATTGCTAAAACTGTAGTGATTAAGAAACATGCACAGAATGTAACCCTAATTATGCTGTTTAAGATGGAGCATGTGTATAGGACTGTGGAGATGGACAGTTTTTAGATAAGTAGGAAATTTGACAGTGTAAAAACTGCGTTTCTCCATGCTAGACTTGCATAGGAGACTAAATTGAAGACTGTTTAAGTTGTATTAGTGAGAATATGGAGTTGTAAGGTGAAGCACCAAATAGATGTCTTTGTAAGGAAAGCTTTATTGAGGAAAATAACGAGTGTATTTGTCCTTCTAATAGCTAGGAAACACAAGGTGAATGTATTTGTGATGAAGGATACGAACTCAATGGAAATCAATGCACACAAATTTGCCAGGATTTTCTTATTGATGGGCAATGTAAATAATGTCCTTGTCAAGAAGGGTGCACAATTTAAAATTAACAGTTAATCTGTGATTGTAATGATTAGTAATGATTTGATTTTAATAACCAGAAATGCTAAAATTGTGAATCTCCTTGTAAATTATGCAAAAATGGTAATGAGTTGTATTGTGAAGAGTGCATTGACTAAAGCATGAGTCTTTAAGATGGCAGTTGCTAATGTAAGGAAAACATGGAGCTTATTGATAATATTTGTAACTGCTTAGATGGATTCTTTTTACTAGATGAAATTTGCTAGTAATGCGGGGAAAATTGCCTAAAATGTAATTCTAATGAGTGCTTAGAATGCTAATAAGATTATCAATTATCTTAGAATGGAAAAAATTGTGAAATGATTACTTTTACACTGAAAATTTTAAAAGTAACGAAAAATACTGTCAATTTCAGGATTTCCCCTCCTGTATAGCTAGTCAAATCTGATATACTAATCTTATTGAACGATTAAATAATTTCAGTATAAACACTGGATTAGCTTGACTCCTAATAGTACCGTATAGAAACAGATAAGGAACTAGTAGGAACAATAGAATTAAAAGTGGCAAAATACGAAGTCAGTGGTGAATATACATAAAATAGTAATGAAGAATTAATACAACCAAATGAAAGCGTTGAAGCTGTAGCAGGAACAGTAATAGCTACAAGTGCAGTTGGGGGTATGTTTTCAGGGAATCCTGGGCCTATTTGAGGACTAGTCAACACTATCTAATTAATAGGATTTATACCACTCATGAAAATAAGACTAACTGAAAATCTAATCAACTTTTTCTAAGGAATTTTAGGATACAATATAATTCCCAGTGCATTTTAGTTTGTAATCGATTAGGAAGGAGACCCTTATAACGAATAAAGTCTAAGAACTGGCTTTGAAACTAATCAGATTCTTGTGAATAGTGGAACTTTAATAACAACCTTTTTAATTGGATTGCTAGCTTGGCCAGTTTTCTTTATTTTATCAAAACTTGGCAGGTTTAAAAGATTTTCTAACTATTTTAGTAAAATTTGTAGAAGTTATAGGTGAAATTATTTCCTAAGATTTTGAATTGAAGCTTTTTTGGAATTAGGGATATCTGGTATGTTACAGCTACACTCTATCAATGCTTAGACTGTTAATTAGGTTATCAATGAAATTGTAGGCATTGGACTAATGGTAAATTTTAGTTAGATTTTGATATCCACAACTCCTATATTCTTCTGCTTGTTCTATGCTTAAATTAAAAAGATTTTTGCTTAAAATCAGAAATCAGATTAAAAGAATAAGAATTGGAAAGCTTTATATTATGAGTTGGATACTTAAGGAAATGATTTCCGGCTTTATTTTTACTACATATTTTTTATAAGGAGACTATGCTATTTATTAATAATGTTTTACTTATTTGATTATGTTGTTGTATAGATTTTCCTGCATGCTTCTCATAGTATTATAATTTCCCTCATAATAATAGTGAAAAAGCCATTTAAAGATAAACTGGTTAACATTATTATGTTTTTAACGGAAGTGAGTATCACTGGGATCTTTTTAAGCTTATAGTTGTTCCACTTTGATTAAGAATATATCTCTGATTCACAAATCGAGTATATTATTTTTGCTTAAATTTTTACGGCAATAGGCTTACATTTGATTTTAATTATAAAAGATTTGATTTAAAGCTGTAGAAGTTTATTTTAAAGAAGAAAACACTCATAAGTTATTATGCCTTCACATAGCATGATAACGAATGAAAGTGGACTTAATGATGATATTTAATAAACTGATTAATCATTTAATATTTAAAAGATTGAAGATTATAAAGAACCCTCATATATATTTAATTGAAAACAAATGAATGTGAATAAGTTTTCTGTTATTAGTTATTCGCCTGATACTTAAATGATGGAAAGAACTAGTTAAACTAATTAGTAGAATGATAGCTCAATTGGTAATTTTGGTCAGTTACCTTCTATAAACTTTCAGAAATAAAGTCAAGATAATTTATGAGTTAGTAATTTGTTTTTAAATGTATTAGCATCTAATATATTAATCTTTGTATTAGTATTATATTGCCTAATCTACTATATATACTAAAAGCTTATATTTTCATTCTTATATTGGTCAAAAAGAAATACAAAGTCTTCAACCAAAATTTCACTAGTTAAATTATTTATAAAATGTCCCTAACTGTAAATTTTAACAGGTCTTTTGATACAATAAAATCAAGGAAACACAATAGACAAGTAGATAATTAAATTGAACAGGACTCAATTGGATACTCAAAATAATGTGTAAAAGGAAATTAATTAAACAAAAGCTTCCAAGCATTAGGATACTAAAAAAGGAAATAAAAACATCGCACTTAAGATACTAAAAGCTCTATGCTTTAAATTAAACTATTAGAACAACGATTATAATTATATACTAAAAAAATAAATCAAGCATAGTGAGATAAAGATTAAATTAAAGTTGAGATTGAAAACTAAAGACATTAAATGCAAAGGAGTAAGTAAAACCAAGCTTAGATAGAAATTTAAATCCAGAATATTAAGAGGAGAGTAATTGATATATAATAAACGAATTTAAAGGGATTAAAGCAGTCAAATAAGTTTTAATTTTGTAAAGAGAAAACAAGAGGACTAAGTTAGTAAAGATAAAGATAGAATGATAGTAAAATAAACAACTTGTAGAGTAGAATAATGAATTAGCTAGATTACTCTAGTAGTGCTATCAATTTTCCTTAATTTCCTTAACCCCCTGATAATTAAGATGAAATATGTATTGCATTACTTAAATCATGAAAAATAAAGAATAGGTAAATGCTTAAATAATTAAACAACTGCTAGGAAAAACATCTACAATTTAAAGACTTCCAAAAATAGCTAAGATAAGCCACAGGAATTTAAGATATTAAGAATGTAATCACTATATTTTAAAAATTCGAAAATCAAGTAAGGGAATTGATGCAATTTAAGCTATTTATAAAGAATCAAATATTTAAGGAAAGAAGTTATCTAAACAAATACCATTTATTTTAGTAGCAAGTTGATTAAAAGCAAGTCGATTAGATTACTATTGTGGATTAAAAATTAGAAGTACTATAAAGTGAACTCAAAAATAAATACGAGAAAAAAGTAACTATATAAAGAAAAGTTTAAACTGCGGATAACATACTTAAATAACTAACTCATCCAGTACAAAGAATTTTTGATATTATAGAAAAATCTAAGCTTATACCTCCATACATTTAACCGATAGAACAGCTAGGAAACTTTTATATAAATCATTTAAATTGGATTCCTTGTATATAATATATTGAGGGCTTTGTTTAATAATTGTAACAGATTTAACTGAATAAGGATATTTCGATTTAATCCCCATTTGATTTTTCTACAACATGCTAAATAGATTATAGTAAATCTATTTATTCTACTGTGAAAAAGAATCCTAGTCCTCCAAGAATAAAAAGTCCTGAATTAGACAATTTCTAAACTAGCTTTACTATTGAATAATTCCGGTAAAAGGCATTAGAGACGTTTGGAACAAGTAGTGATCCCATAAAATGGAAAAAACTAGATAGATTATAAAATTAATATTCCAATCAAACTCTTAATACAAATCTTTTATAAAGCAATATAAAATGGAAGTTCCCAGATCATTTTCCTAAAGAGAACTAAAAGTAATGCATCCAGAATTCAAAGTAATAAGAAATGAAGCCCTAGCAAATAGCCCTAACCTATCATCATCTCTTATATCCCCCTCATTCCGTATATCATCCCTGCCCCATTAAAAAACATCCCCAATATAAAATACTCCTAAAGACTAAATAAACATAGACAGGCAAACCTTAAACTAACTAACAAGTTAAAACTTCACTTAAAGACGGTAATTCCAAGACAAACTACCTCGAATACGTCAAAACACAGAAATAAAATTTCCCTAATACTCTCGCAGAACTAAAAAGCTGTGGTTTGACAACGAAGAAGACTCAAAACTTGACCCAAACTTAAACCTTACACGTAGATCCCAGCAATCCTACCACAAACTTTTCCCAACTTCAAACCTCCAGTTCTCAAAATACCCGAATTCCTCCCAAGGAAGATTTAACCACATTGACACCTAAAAGGACTACTTACTGGCAAACTATATTGTAAACTCCGCCAACGCCTTTAAAACTACATGAAGTAAAACCAACTAATTAAAAAACCGACTTTTTTTCCCTAATAACCACCCAGAGTTTATCCCTAATAATACTTCCTTTAACAAAAGACGGGACAATGTGACAATTTTCCGGGAGGAAATGATGAAAGTCAAGAACATGGCAGATATTAAGTAGATTAACTAGTATTTTCAATATGGATAATTAGTTACCTGAAACCAGTCCAGTATTATAGAATAACAGGGAACATTTACACCACTTGGAAGGTGATATGTGGCTAGTGCCCTGTGTTGCGAATTATTAAGAAAATAAGTTTGTCCCTCTATACCAGCCAGTGGGTACTTATTAATCCCACGAGGACTTGTTAAGAAGACAGGGATGAACTGAGGCCGAGGATGAAGTTTTACTTAAAATCACAAATGCACATGGACCTAAGGCCTGAAGCTCAATTGCCAAGGAACTCAATATGCTGCTGTATAAAGGAAGACCTGTAAGGCAAGGAAGGCAGTGCAGGGAACGATGGAATAATCATGTTGACCCTAATTTAAAAAAAGGAGAGTGGAGTAATGAGGAAGATGTGTTTCTTTTGTAGAGATAAAGGGAAATTGGTAATAAGTGGAGTGAAATTTCTAGAGGGTTGCCAGGCAGGACAGAGAATAATGTGAAAAATAGGTGGAAAAGTTTAATGAAAAAGATTAAAAAAGAGTGCCCAAAGGGGTTTGACCCTGTTAGCTTTATATTAGCGGAGAAAAAGGGTACTGTTATTGAGACGAATGAAGGGGCTACTATTAACATAGTATCACCTATTATTACTCAGAGGTAGATGGGATCTAATGGAATTATATACACAAACTATTTCTCCCCTAAGCAAAATAACTTAAGGTCTACAAATATTAATTCTATAAGGACTAGCTTGCAGACTCATGATGATTACATTACTACTAAGGAAGCTATTCCTAGTTTTACTTATAGCAATGGAGTAAGCCCTAATGGATCTGCTTAGAATACACCATCACCTAGTATGTTTTTAAGGCTACCGCCTTATCAATAGGAAATGTTTAATTAAGTGCTTTTTATATTTAAGTGATTTAAATAAAAGGATTAATTACACTCTTTTGGTTAATCTGGCCCAGTATGCCCCTCTTCTTTCAATTCGTCGTTTTACTATATTAGAACTAGTAAATCATGGGTGCTACAAAGCTTCTGAGGCAGAGGGTCTTAAAACTGGCCGCCAACTTAAGCATTTCTTTATAAAATCTATGAAATTTGGGTCTTGACAGTTTAAAATAGTCTCTAATGGCCTAGTGTTTGGATATATAAGCTCTCCTTTAGGATTTTCTACTATAAACGGTTTTCCCCTTTGAAAGTAATTTTAGGTTTTATTAAATTGTTTTAAAAGTTGTTAAGGAGGTTCTCCTATGACTTGCATTATTCTTAGTAGCTATTATTACTCATCTTCACCTCTAAACAAAGGCTATCCTGTATATAATTCTGCAATAACACAACCCAAGGATCAAATATCAACTGCTTGGGATAATTTCCCTGCTAAAATAACCTCTGGGGCTCTGTAATAGCGAGTTTGTATATAAGTGTAGGCTGCGTTGTCTTTCCAAGCAGATGTTCCAAAGTCAATTATTTTCACTTTGAGCTAGTTTTATCTTACTAGTAAAATATTGTCTGCTTTTATATCAAAATGTATCAAGCCTTGCTAATGGATCAAATTGATAGATTTTAAAATTTACACAGTTATCCTTTTAAGAGAAGTTATGTCAAAGCACTGATTTTCTCGTATATATTGTCTTAAACTGATGCTAAGGAGTTCGAATATAAGACAAATATGGCCTCTGAAGCGAATATAGCCATAATACTTTATTATTCTGTCTTTATCCTATGAATTTACATTCCTTAAAGTTTCTAGTATATCTAATTCATTTTATTTAGATTTGCAACTATTACGCTTCAGAACTTTTATCGCTACATTTTAATTGTATTAGTGATCATAAGCACTTAGTACTACTCCAAAGCTACCCCTACCTACTAATTCATTCACTTCATACCTATAAGCAATATGATCACCCTTCAAAACTCTATAAAACCCTTTATCATCTGTAAAATTATACCCTTAAGTCTTTACATCTATATCCCCTAAATAATAAACTTATCCATACTGTTTTATTTCAGCTTATTCATACAAAGTTAGCTAATTTTAATGTTTAAGTAGTGCTATTAGACCTTTCATTGGGAATTCTTTATTATCGTAAAAATCTTAGCTAGATTTTCTTATAGGGGAATCATTTTAACGGTTAATTGGACTTGAATCTTTCGAACTATTACTGCTGTATCTTATTCTTCTTCGTATTATCCTTTTCAATACAAGTCTGCCACTAGAAGATGAGGAAAATGAGCTATCGGAATTATTTGAAATGTTATTTCAAGTTAAGTTTTAATCTGATTTATTTAAATTAGGTGTATATGATTGTCTTTTTCCGCAAGGTGATACTATTGTTCTCCTTAATATTTTTCTTATTCTTGGAGTTGTATTTTTGGTATTGTTAGACTACATTTTTTTATAAATTGTATTATTATGGAGACTATGTAATTTAACCATACTAGCTTTGCATGCTGCTCCAAAATAATGATAAAACTTAGCTATATATTTAAAACTTATACTATAGTACAGCAAGGACAAGCAGATTGTTTTGATAATACTTGCTCTCTGATTTTGTTATTCTAAGTGTTGAATTCTTAAATCTACTGCTATAAGTTAAAATCAGTTATTTCCTATATACTATTAACAGACTCATTATCACTTATGTATTAAAGTTGTATATCAAGGCCTAATTACTCGCCCTCAAAACCTTAAGATAGAATCTTTATACTCTCTCTAAGTTTTTTTTCTTGATTTTTAGCGATAGTTAGATTATCTTTTAGTTCTTATTCTAGGGAAAGACTAGCTTTTCTTTTCCTCGTAATATGTAGTTATTATTTTTAAGCACATATTTCACATATTTAAAATTGACTAGTTGAGTGTGTATTTTATGCTGTATTTACTTTATCTAAAAGATTAAAGCAAATTGAACATAAAACATTTTGTGTATTTAATTTAGATTTACTTTTTACTGATATGCCCTGCTCTTCTTATGCAATCTAATTGTTCTTAATAGATAAAATTGTGCTGTTATCTAAGTTCAATTACACATTACTACGCTTTACTTTTTAATTTTCCATTATTATAAATTACTAATTAAAGGTTATCATTTGGTATAGATAAAATACAAAATAATAACTCCAAGAATAATAAAAGCAGCTGTTTTTAAAGAATTTTGCCTATTTGGTAATCTTAGTTGTCTCCTTCCGGGCTATTAGTCCTATAGAAAACTCTATAAAATTTACGTCCTCTCTATTTCACTAGTGGAATTAAAAACTTACATAAAAATAGAATCTGGTATATCAATGCTTACTGCAATTTTGAAGCTAATCAAACAATTTTTACTTGTCCACTGTTTTACTTATCTTAATTCCAAGTCATATAAATCAGAAAGGCAATTTCTATAGAATGCTTTTAATTCACTTGACTCTTATTCAGTAATAGTGTCTTCAATTCATAAAGGTTTCACTCCATATAGTTGATCATCTTAAATGCATTCTTAAATGTTTTCTATTGGAACTGCTTCTCCAGTTATAAAATTGATAATCTGCATAAATCTAAAGCGATTCTAAACTGTAGTAAAAATTAAAATATTGTTACTTAGCTAAAATTACGTTATTTTATGATACGTTCCATACCAATCTCCATTAACTTATGTTATAAGGCCAAACATCATATTGTCATTTTATACCAAAGAGAACATCTCTTTATATCGATTTTCAAATAAAATAAAGTTACAATTTGATCCTGGAAGATAGTGTATATTAGAGTTATTTAGTATTAAACAAGGTATTTTCTCACCTTGCACTGATACGTTTTAATCGTTTTCTTCTTATTCGCGCAGTTTTAGCTCTTCAGGGTACTGTTTTTCTATTATTTATTTCAATACGATATTCACTGTCAGACTATGAGCTGATTACAAGCATAATTTACGGCAAATCGGACATTGCTATTGACCTAGTAAAGCCTTCTAAATGCATTTTTTGCAAAAGGTATGTCCACATGTAATTGTTACAGGGTTGAAAAGAAGACATAAGCATAAAGAGCAACTTAGATCAGAATTATCCTCCATTATAAAATTATTAAAAGGTGTTAGATTTATTAGCTATGAAAAATTATTAATACTAGGTTATCCTTTTAAGTATGCTGAAAACAGACATATAAAAATTGATATCAGACTGATTAAACTAGTTGAAACTGGATAAGATTCTCCTTTTAGCAGTAAAAATCAATATGGAAGAAGAAATACTTTTACCCAAAACAAGGATTAGGAAAATTATTAACACTTTAAAGTCTCCAGTCTTAAATCAATCCTCATTAAATGCATTTGCATTACAAAAATTATCAAATGGTAAATTCTAAGCAGATTTTATGAGTTAATTAGTTACAAAAGCAAATCAAAAATGCATAGACCAGGGAAGAAAGACAATAACAGCTTAGAACTTAATCATAACATACTAAGAGCTCGGATTACCAAGAAGCGGTGAGCTTGAGGACACACTTGAATACTTTAATGATTATTACCTTGTAATATACATATAGCATAAAAAGTAGGTAAGGAAGTAGCTATAGGAGTAGGCAGAAATTGAAGAGATTTATCATGAGTAGGAAAGGTTATTTCAAATTGCAAGAAGTATGCTGTCTTTCTGCATACAGGTTCCTGAAATAAAAAGTGACACCACCACGTATGATTAATTAAATTGTTAAATAGCATTTAAATTCACCCAATTCTCGTCAGTTTAATGTAAATAACTTTGAACGGGAATGTATAAATTATTGTAAAGGTTTATTATATTTATTTACTAAAAATATCAGTAAGATCAACATCATAACTGGGAATTTTTCTGAGTTATAGTAGTAAGTCAGTTTTAAAAGGCTCAAAAATAGCATTTACATCGTTTAGTTTTAGTGTTAAAAGTTCTACTCTAGCAGATGTGGCTGATATCATGTATTTTACTGGCGTAAAATCACCTCAAAGCACTCTCTATCCAAATAAAAGGTTTTCAGGTAGAGATACCTTAGCTAATTAAAGCTAGTAGTTAAGTTATCGTGCATTTCCTCTGCTCTGACTTGGACTTTCACTTAGTTTTACTCTCCCTTTGTAAATAATATGTAGTCCCTGAGGAATATCACCTACTTTGTATATGATATCATCTAAAATATATGTTTACTTTTTAACAGAATTTGCTATTATTTACAAGTTAAATGGACTAGCAATTTAGAATATAGTGATTTTCTATAAAAATTACAATATTTCACTTTACAAATTAGAAAAAAAGGAAATTGTTCTTAAAAACTTCCTTTTATTCACTTAGAATACATAACTGTTTTCCTATGTTCTGCAATAATCTAATCTTTTATACTGTTTTATTTAGTCTTCAGTTTAACTGATTCAATCCCCGAACATTTATCCATCATATATAGAATTAACAGTAATCGAGCTATTTATACTAGGGTAAAACTTTTCTATATTAGCCGAGCCTTTCAACATTATATAAAACTCCTCACAAGGTTATCCCTTTTACCAAATATAGAAATCCTTTTAGAAATATTTCAGCTAGCAACTCTACAATATACGTGAAATAAGATAATCAGGTAATCTAGAGAAAAAATTAAGGTACTTCACAACTTTAGAAATCTTAAAATACTCAGGCTGTGCCTTTTAAAACTGCTCTTTTATAAACAAAATAGCCTTTTAACTCAAACAACTCAAATCTGCGGGCTATATCTCCCTATCCGAAATTTCTTAGTACTCCGGCATCTTAGTATCAATTTTCATCAAATCCTTCCTCATATCCCTGAATTCCCTCAAAAACTGTGTTTACCTCTACTCTAAAACACCAATATTCAACCCAGGGTGGCTTAAATCAAAACTCTACTAAAACTTTTTCTTTTCTACTACTTTTCCTTTATCTCTTCCTTTCTTCTATATCGTTTTGATCAAAAATGCCCCGAAAACCTTATGCATGAACTTTGACTAGTTTGACAGCAACTACGGTATAGGAACATACGACTTATTAACCTGCGGCTTAGCCTAATCCAGACTCTAATGCGACCTAACATCCCTGCTCTTCTCCATATTGTTCTTTTTCCTAACTCTTACATTCTGCCTAACCACAAAGCTCCTATCTCTGCTTTTCTTATCTGCTAAAATCATTTTCAACGACCTTACCTTACATAACTTAAACTCCTGTATTCTTTTAGCCTCTGCCTGCTATATAAACTGTGTAACTTTCTTATTAATCCTTCTTTACTTGGACGGTGTGAGCATCCTCCCAGCCCTTGACTCCATCTACGCTTATAATTTCATTGGTAAAAAATGCCCCCTAAGCTCGATCCCACAGAGGTAAAGATTGTTTATTTGAAAACCGTTGGCGGAGAAGTGGGCCCTGCTGCTTCACTGGCCCCTAAAATTGGACCGTTGGGACTTTCCCCCAAAAAAGTCGGAGATGATATAAAAGCTGCATCGCTAGACTGGAGAGGCATCAAAATAATGGTCAAACTTACTATATAAAACAGACAGGCTGAAATCTCTGTAGTTCCTTACGCCCCGGCACTAGTTATTAAAGCTTTGGATGAGCCACCAAGGGATAGGAAGAAGGTTAAGAATATAGAGCATAAAGGGAATTTGACGTGGGATTAGATTAGGGAGATTGCTGCGTAGATGTAGAGTAAGAGTGGGGCTAAGTCTTTCAAGGGGACTTGCAAGGAGGTTGTAGGCACTTGCATGTCTGTTGGGTGTAAGGTGGAAAGGTAGGACCCTAGGACCCTGTTTGGAAGGATTGATAATGATGAGTTTGATACATCCGAGCCGTGATAGTTAGTTATTTTTAGTACATTGTAATCAAAATGATAAAAGTTAATAAGTATGTTAGGAGGAGGACAAAGTCTTTGGCGGAACTTGGGATAAAAGTGTCCTTTTTAAAGTCAGAAAGAGGCAAAGAGTTGGAAAGATCTGCATAGGGTGTTGAGAAGTAATTGTAAAAAATGTAATTTTAGTCAAACTTTATAGGGAATAAGAAAGCAAGGAGAAGACTGTAGAGTGTAAATGGATAGGCTAATAAATAGATTTAGACGAGATTTCCTATGAATAAGTATTTGTTAAATAGACTTATGATTATAGGGAAAAAGACAAAGGTAAGTACTAATAGGAGTAGGCTCTCATGACGGGATAACGGATAGAATAGCTCATTTTAGTATTAGAGCAGTGGAAAGTAATGCATAAAAGGTAAAAGAGTACTGAAAGTAACGGAATTTCAGAATAACTTTCTGCATATGGTAAAATACTAATTTATTATTATACTTGTTAAAGGTGTTTTTAAGGAATTTACTATTTAATAAAGATACGGAAAAGTTGTTGAACACTTTCAGTTCTAGCTGTACAGTCTCTTATGAATTCACTCGAATAGCTCAGTATAGGAATATTGGATACAGGCCGTGAACGCATTAAAAAGTAATTTTTCGCAGATTTATGATACTTGTATATTTCTTGAAATTAAGCATGCAATTAATCAGTTGTAAAGGAAACACCATCCTTGTACTCAAAATATTACACCTACTTATCATTTCTCTCTTAAACAATTGAGCTTTCTTTTCTTATTGAAGATAATTCCATAGATTTGTTAGGCATTCAACAATCTATTTTTGGCTTTTAAGTTCAATTTAATCTCTAAGGTTAAACTTTTGTAGTTCTGCGTTTTAGAAAAGGTTTAGATTAGCTTATTGACTGATTAATGCTTTAATCTGGTGTTGAAAACCTTTGCTATGTCTAAGATTTCCTAATTTGTTGATTTGGTGTTTTTGATCTTAGTTTTGGTACTGGATTGTAAATTTTGTTGTTCCTTCTGAGAAAATTAGTGAATCTTTTAGGTTTTGTAGTACTAGAAAGCTAGTTTCTTTACAGTTTCACTCATTAGCCTGATTTATACAACCATTCAAATGTAAGCTGAAACTCTTGAATTATCTGTGGTATTTGTTATTGTAAGGATCTTTTTAACTAGGTTTCTTTTTCATTCTATGCAAATTGGATCATATCTCGTATTTATTGCTTTAAGTTTTACATTTTAGAAGTACGGAAAACTTACCTTACCTTGTGTCCTATTATTAAAGCTTGAAGTTACTTTTGTATGCTTGGAGTGATCCTATGCTCATTTGGGTGGTTCAGTCTTACTTTATATCCTCTATAATACTTTTAAATAGTAGTCGCACAGTAGTCTAAGTATTTCTATCAAATACTCGTTTTATGATTCCTCAGCTTTAAAATATCAAAAACTCTTCGCTTTATTTTTAATTAGTTAAATTGTTCAACATTGTTTTGAAGATTTTTAACTTTCTGTACTTTTTACTATATAGAATACGATTTTTCTATAAATATATGATTTTATGCAGCCTATGGAGATTTTATGTCTAAATCAAAGGCAGCAGCAACATTTAAATTCATTTCTTTCAAACTATACAAATCAATTTTATTCAAACTAGTAAGAATAAGATTTGGCCTTTAATTATCAGGAAAAGATAACTCCAATAGATTAATTTCCTCCATGGTAAAATCTGGAGTTTCTATATGATTTACTTCAGAGTTCATGCTAATATTTGAGTTTTTGTCAATGGAATTCATGGTGAATTGCATATAATGCTCTTATTCCTATACAATTTATCTTTCACGCTCTGAGTCTAGGATCTCATACTCTATTACTTATGCACAAAACACTTGTCCATCTGAATCACAGATCTCTATATCCTGACTTTTTTCTAGGCTTTGATCTATACTGAAGTTGATTATTTGCTTGTCCTCTGATTATTGCTATTAAACTTAATTTAGTTGCTTTAGATTCACTTATTATCCTCGTTTTTCTTATACCGATTGATCAACATGAGATGGAATTTACTTTTAAGCAAGTTTTGGCACCTTTTTTATTATCTTTTTGCTTTGTTTTGGGAGTGAGCTAAGTTGTTTTCTAGGACTTTTCTTTTACGAAACCACTGAGGTTTATTATTTACTTGAATTGGATTTATATACAGGTTATTTATACCTAGGTGAACTATTCTAATCAACATTACTAATTCTTTTCAAAAGATTGTTAAGCAGTTTTGTTTTGACCTAATAGGAAGATTTATTCCTATAACTTTTGATTTAAGATTTTATTAGATTGCTACTTATTTACCACCTGTTAAAGTACCTTTCTTTGCTTTTCTTGCCCAGATTAATCCATTTTATAACGAAAAATTACATTATACTATAACAAATATCCCTATCCTCAATTGACAGAAAATCATTAAATTCACCTGGATCTGAATGACACCTATTTGGCTCATTAGCAACCGTTGTCTCTTCTTGAAGCTGATCTAGAACCAGTGTTATATCAGATGGATTTAATTACAATTCATTCGAAACTGATTTAATCTGTTTATTAGGCGTAACCTCAAATACCGGTGTTCTTCTATCAAGATTAGCATTCCCTTATTATATACAATACTAAAAATTAATTGATTCTGCCTCATCTACTGAGCCAATATCGTTTATTCAATTATCATTACGAATTTTCTGCACCTTTGGACTTACTTTTACAGTTTTGCTTGATTGGTATTCAGAAATCTTCTTTCCAAATATTTTCATGCATAAGGCTTTAGGGCAAAAACAGAGATTTGAAATTTTCATTTAATTTAAAAATGGAATTCAGAACAAAACCTAGAGCAGCGCCAATTTGACTAGATACAGGGTCTATTTCTAATAATATCAAAAATTAGGAGGAATAAGAAATTTCTGACATATTTTCAGAATCTGTTTTAGAAAATACTTTAATTCATGTAAAGAAAAATAAAGGAAAGGTTTTAGAGTTATAATAGGCAATGATTGAGCAGGAAATGGAAAATTTGTATAAGTATTAGGAAAAAGTTGAGTAATTGGAGTAAAGGCTGTAATTAGCTAAGTAGCATTGCAGTACTAATAGGCAAAGGAAAGAAAGCCTTTAGGATTAAGTTGATTCAACAAATTAAGAATACTTTCAAATGTGTGAATAGTATGATCAATTAACTAAGAGAGATAAAGAATTATAAGATCAGATTTCCTAATTGCAGGCTTCCTTGTAAACTAATGATAAAAGAAATCATAGCTCTAAATAAGTGAATAATAATATTTAAAAGCTGTAGTAAGATTTTGAAAGACTAAAGAATAAGTATAAGAAGGAATATAAATAAAAGATTAAAAAGTCATTGTTCTGCCATACCTAAAGGGGAATTGCTAGACGCACTCCGTCACCTATTAGAACTGATTCTAGCTACAAGAATTTACTATGCTAGAAGAAAAGGTTAGAATAACAGGTACAACTTTTAAAGAAATAAAAGTTAGAACTATTCAGCGTAAATATAGTGAATTAGAGTAAAAGAGTTAATAATCATTATGAAAATAAAGAAATTGGATTAAGCAAATAGCTTCATTATTGGAAAGAGCTGTATTTGAAGTATAATAAAAGAATTCATTAGGGAATGGGACAAATTAAAAAGGATATGAATTAGTTAGACAGTAGGACAAAGCGGTAGATATTGTCTATGAAAAATGAAGTTGATGCAGCTGTTAATTATATCAGTATTTATAATGAAAACATCAAAATTAGATAGTAATTCTTTTATATTAATCTTGTGTAGCGTTGCTAATTCTATTCACGTATATTACCTCATTTGTATATTATTATAGTAAGCATAAGATTAACAAAATTATAAAAGAGTTCCAATTAAGCTCTATAAAATTAATAACACCTTATCCTTTAGGTTCAATAGTATTACAGTAGAGCTAATAATTAATTCACAAATAGAATATTTATAATTTTAAAAGCTATTTATAAAATCAACTTAGTTACATTATTTATATATTTAACATAGGGATTTAGTAAATAATACTAGTGAAATAATTCTAGCTTTCAAATGAGATATATTTGCACTAATTATGTATTTAAGATACCTAAACCCTACTTTTTTCTAATGTGTATCAATATATCTTTTACTAATAGTCAAAATCTTAATATGCTAAATTACTCTTCTATATTCAAACAAAACGTCTCATTATAAAAATCAAATATACGCACATGATCTATTATGCTACTATTGCCAAATACAGTGAACACTACTAATATCTAATAGCGAACATAAATTTATCTTTTATTTTAGTAAAATGATTGTATGATTTATCCGTAATTTAATCAAATAGCAAGCAAAAGAATTCCATAACAACGTTATCCTTATAAAACATTGAGATAATCAAAAGCTCACAATAAATTAAAATGTCAAGTAGTCCAACAGATTGGTTATTTGAAGAGCATTTAGAAAATTTATAAGCGTTAGAAGGACGCTAGAGAGTAACTTTTATTCAGAGTTCCGAGGAAATAAAACAACTTAGCACTCAAGATTATCGATACGAATCAGAGAAAGCTTATAATCTTTTTCTAAATGGATTACCAGAGTAAAAGAACTGAGCTATTGATTCTCTTCCCTTTTTCTTTAGTGAGCCATACGGAATGGATTTATTCAATGAAATAATGGTAAATTTTACAAAGGAAAAGCTAGATGTGTTAAACGATTTTATGCTTACCTTAGCCGTGAAAAGCTTTGCACAGATTATATCAAATGGTGAATTCCCTTAAAATCGTATAGAAGAGTTATGTTAAAGAGTTCCTGGGTTGATTTACACTGATAACACTGAACTGTTAGACTAAATTTTTAATCTTTATGAAAAATTAGTTAGTTTATGTCAGGTTGATGTGCTTTCGACTAGAAGATTTAGAGAAGTTTGCGAATTAACTTTATTTCAGCAGCCAACTTCTACTAAAATTGCAGGCTGCAACTTTTTAACTTCTCTTGCTAAGGCTTTAGGAGAAAATATTAACGAAGATGTTATAAGAAAAGGGTTTACACTGTGTTCTGATTTGAGCTTTGAGGTAAGGAGACATATGTCCTCTTTGATGTATGAAATCATAGAGCTTATACCTGACTAATGAATGCAAAATGAGTTTTTAAGTGATATTATTTCTATTTTAGAAGATGACGCAATAGAAGTAAAGAGGGAGAGTGTGAGAATTTTAGTATATACTGTGAGAAGGCTTAAGAGAAAACAGGATATTACTTAGGTTACGTAAGTAATGCTGGATAAGTTACTGAATAATTAAGATTATGAATTGTAACGGCTTTTAGTGGGATTTTCAAGCGAGCTTTGCAAGAATGTAATGAAGAGTGACAGGACTTTCTCTGATAAGCTGCTAAATTGGGTTTAAGAACATACTTATAATAAGGATGATGAGATTAGAAGTTATATTGCTTAAAATATAACTAACTATTGCTTCATCTGGGGAGATGCTTTAATATCCAGCATTCAGGTATTGGCCAACGATTAGGAAAAAGAAGTGTAGATTTGCATTGCTTATAATTTAAATGAGATATGCTAAATTTTAGTAAGTAAATAAAAGGTGCTATGTGATATTTTTGTAAATTTTCTGTAAAATCCAATCACTTTTAATGATGTAATAACAAACTTATAAAATTATGTATATCTGATAATGCCTGATCCTGATATTCTGCTCACTTAATTACTGCAAAACCTAGAAAACTCTTTAAACTGGCGAAAATCTCAAAAGGTTTTACTAGCTTTTTAAAGTAGTATAAAGTATTTTCCTTAAAATCTGCTAGAAGAGAAGGCTAAGGGAGTTATTATAAATTTACTGCATTTTTCCGCAAACCCAGTAAGACTCCTAGCAGCCTAAATAGCAGCTTAATTGATTAAATATCTAGTAAAAAGCCAATTCCGATAGGAATTCTGTTAATAGATAGTATAAGACTTTGCATAATCCACTTCCTTTAGTGACAGGGTAATTTTTATAGAAGTTTGTTCCTATGTGATTAAGTACATGTCCAGAGAATTCTATAAAATTCACTTCTACAATAATCTGATACCCTTGGCACAGGACAAAATTATAGAAGTTCGCATGAAATTCATTGAAAAATTTACTATACTAAGAGCCGGGGTTCTAAACACAGACAATGATATGCAGTCTTAGCATACCTTTGCTCTGAATAAACTAATGGAGGATGAAAGTGAACTAATAAGCGATCTAGCTGCCAGTGCTTATTCACAGACGATGGTTCCCGGATTTTGAGACAACATAAACGGGAAAAATGCAATAAAAAAGAATACTAAAAGGAAGCAAAAGGAAGACTTACAGTACTAACAGGAAATTGAAGAACAAGAGAATCAAAGGAAAAAACTGATAGAAGATATGACAGCTAAAGTACGAGCTGGGTTTCTTATAAACAATCAGGATAAAAACAGAAGAGCCAGCACTATTGTATAAGGTAAGAAGCCAGGGCTTATAAAAAGAAACAGTTTTCACGAAGCAAGTCGATAAAACATACGGAGATTGAATAGAACAGAATCCGGAAAGAAGACTTCTGTTCCAAGACGATGATTTTATCAATTTATTATAAACATTATTTAAAACTTGGGAAATAAAATGTAACCCATTAATCTCTTTCATCTTGTTCAAACGAATTCAAATTCTTATAATCACTAAAAATGGTAGAAGAGTTTTTAAACACTTTGATAATCCGAAGATCCGACCTAGATGATTCCGACGCAATAGATTAATTCAGTGATGATATAGCAACAAAGGAGGCCTTTTCTAGATTCTACGGATCAGATGCCAGTGTTCTCCACCTGATAGAAACATCTTTCTTATCAGTTACAGCCTTAGACGCTTAAGGAAACATCCTAGCATATGTTTCTCTCGACGATCATCCCCCAGGACTAAAATCAAACGATTAAAAGCACGAAAATCTATGGGAATCTTGATTTCAGTTAGCAAGGGGTGTTGATGATGATCTTAATTCCCACAATGCTTTATGAGTAAAAATGCTAAAAGTAGCTCCTATAGACGAGCAGTTTCATACTGGAATTATAGAACGAATGTTCTAAAGTGCCTATAGTTCTTTACCCATGGTCAAAGGAATTTTACTATTGGCCAGAGGGGAGGCTAATCCTGAGGACTTCCAACTGGTGGGCTTTACTTCAATACAGAGCAAATTTGAAGAAATGGATTTATACAGACGCGAAGTACTGTCTGATGTAAGGGGGGTTCACTTCAACTCTATAGTATATTACTCAGAAAGAGATGTAGTTATACCACATATAGAAATAAGAACTGCAAGACAGGAAGATCATGATAATCTGGCAACCATTTTCAACGCTTAGAGTGAAGTTGTGACTGAAACATACGGAGATTACTTCATTGCAGAGTTAATTGCAGCTTAGGATGAGTTTTCTAGATGTTTAGTAGGATAAGTGCATGATAAAGCTATTGGATTGCTATCTGTTAGAAGCGATATCGATACTTAATTGCTGTGGTAGTGCTTTGAGTTAGATACCTATGATAATTTGTATGAGCCTTAGTATATGGACATTGTAAGAGAGAAGCGTGAGGAGATCAGAGAACGTAGGAGAATTGAAAGTGAGGAAAGGGCAAGATTAGAAGCTAGGAAGTTAAAGGAATAGACTATGATTTGTAACAGAATTGCTTAGAGAATGGCGTTATAGGAGTACATGGTGGATAGAGAGGAGGAGATTTTCAACAGACTTGAGCAGGTTATGAATGATATTGACAATTTACCTCAGATGAATAAGAAAGGTGTTGAGAGCTTACTGGAAGAATGGTTAGATTAGTTCGTGATACAGCAACCAGGAGAGTATTTCTATCAGCAGCAGACAGTAGACCCCCACTTAGAGTGTAATATACTGACAGAGATAGAATTTCTTTTAGAGTGTCTTGAATTCTTTGGCCTTCCAGCTGATTATATGGAAGGTGGCGGCTAGTACGTAGATTGGTATAGGAAAAAGGAAGAAGAGGCCAAATAAAAACAAGCAAATCAACGTTCGTTATTAGGAGGTAAGCCAAGAGGTGCAAAAAGAGGAAAAGCAGGAGACAGAAAGGTACAAGAAGTTTTTAAGCCTCCGGATCCTCCGGACTATTTTGACTTAGAACCATTAAAAAAAGCCCTAAGGCTTTTTTTAGACGCTAACTGTAACAACCGTACTAGATTCAGACAAGATGCAGCTAGAAATATAGGAAGAATCGAGCTTTGCTTTAAAGGAGATGACTCATAATTAGAAAAAGATGCGTTTAAGGTAAACACTACTAACTTTGCATTGCATCTTGAGAAAGCCTCATTTCCTGTCGACCCTGCATACTAAGAAGTAATTGGACCAATGCTTAGATGCTTTGGACTGCTGAATACTATTGACATAGATATTACTACTTAACCCCCTGCGCCTGTAGAAGAAGAAAAGAAAGCGCCAAAGGGAAGAGGAAGGGCCAGGGCTCAGCAGGAAAAGGAGTAAAAGGTATAACTGAATAAAGAAATTGAGGATGGAGTTGTTGTTGAGTTCTAAAAGGATTCAGAAGGTAGGTTATTACCTGTTGTTACTACACTTATGAGAACTTCCTTTACAGAAGTCGTTAAAAGTTTATAAGTAATTGAGGATTTTGACATTACAATGTACTAGCTGGGAATAGTGAAGGGTGAGGAAATATAAGAGGAAGTGAATTAACTGGAAGAGGAAAATTAGGAAAGTGCAGTTAATCAGTCCCAGGAAAGTTAAAAGGAGGAATCAGTTATTTCAGGTAGTTAGAATAAAGAAGAGGAGTATAATGAGGATTAAGACTACCTGGATGCTGTTGAGGACCTAGATGACCTAGTTTATATACCAGAACCTCCAGAAAGAGCAAAAAATGCATTTGGGCTAGTGTTGTTTTGCATGGATGAGGCTTTTGAGGCCTTTGGAATCGAGTTCTTAGAAAATGCATTTGACTAGTTCCCTGATAGAGATTATATGATAATAACCCAGCCTCATACCGTCCCTGAGAATTCTTTGATGAAGTTGTTCACTTAAGTTCCTAAAAAGCCAAACAACACGTTTAACCATGTGCTGTATATAATGCATAGAGATTGCTTGAACTACAAAGACATCAAAGTAAGAATGACAACGGCTCAGGATTTAAATCATCTTGATTACTTGGTTAGCACTGTTGATAATCAAGACCAAGTTAATGAGTTAGCGAAAGATGCTGTGATTAATGACTAAGAGAGCCAGTACTTGTCATTTTCAGCTAAGTGCAAGGATGAGATAATAGGAATATTCTTACTCTCAAGAGATATTAACTTGAAGTACTATAGATCTCATTTCCATATAGAAGATTTCATGCTGTTAAATGAACACAGAAGAAATGGACACACTAAACTGTATTACTCTATACTAAATCCCATTTTCCTAAACTTCCAAACACTGATTCTTAAGGATATTCTAAGACTAATGAATAAAACATGTCTCTTCTTTGAGATCCACGATTTGACTGTAATTCCAGATGCTTTTAATGATTTGTTATACGTACGTTCTAGACGCTTTCCTCATTTCCTTATAAAAGATTGGGACCATGAAAGACATATAAAAAATGAGAGCGATGGAATTGTAAATTAAGATGGAATAGAAAGAGACTATTTAGATCAGTAAGAAAGCCAGTTTGCATTGAGTTTTATTAACAAAAAGTACCTCAGTGAACCGAAGATAGTAGTCAATACTAGAATTATTGTAGTAGGAGCCTCTGATACGGGAATATCTTTCATTGAATCTTTACTATCCAACCGGTATTTGCAATTTACCAGCATTTACCTTATAGCTCCAGGTGGACTTTCATATTACCATATTGACGACTACAGCAAAAACATGAAATCTAGTAGTTTCAGCTATACCTTGAGAGAATATCGCAATCTTTTACTAGAAAACCGTGTTACTGTAATAGACGCTAGACTCGTAGAAATCGACAGGGAAGAAAAGAGAATAATTTTAAAC
The DNA here is from genome assembly GCA_920105805.1 of Condylostoma magnum. Classification (NCBI taxonomy): domain Eukaryota; phylum Ciliophora; class Heterotrichea; order Heterotrichida; family Condylostomatidae; genus Condylostoma; species Condylostoma magnum. The sequence continues at coordinate 25,982 of CAKKTI010000030.1, forward strand.
GATGAGTCAGTTCTAAGGTATGATATTCTATTACTTGCTATGGGATTGCAAGATATAGCCTTAAAGCAACTAGGATATGTATCAAGAGGAATTGCCCCAGTACCAGAGGACAAAAAGCATATAGACGGTGTTATTTCAATAGACGATCCATACTTATACCAGCATTTTAGAGAACAAGGTAGCATAATGTCAGTATTAACACACAGAAAGCAGCCAGGAACAACTATTGTATATGGTTACACTCTCCATTGCTACTGCTTCATACAAGGACTAATAAACAAGGGAATAGATCCTTCACGAATTCACCTACTCATACCTGATCCTGTATTCGAGTACGACGAAGGAGTTGATCCTTTATTTGGAGGTGATGAACATATTTTACTTAATAACCCTGCTTTCCAGGACGACCAAAACGTGCTTGAATTTGTACACAATGAGCTAATAAAACAAGGGGTTGTAATATTCCATAACTCAGTCATCAAAAGCTTAGAATTAGATGATAAATAAAACCTAAGTGGAATAGTGTATGAACAGAATGACTTAGACTTCTGCCTTTCTTGCAGAGTATTAGTAACAGCTTGCTAAGTTGATGTAGATGATGAGATCTTTTAATCAATCCACGGTAATGGGCTAGTTTTTAACGGTAGGATTATAGTAAACAACTAATTCCAGACAACTGATGAAAACATATACGCAGCTGGTACTTTGTGTGAGTTTTCTTAGGAATTGAGGGCCTTGGCCCCAGGGAGGTGCTTAAGAATGGATCGGTACAATGGAAGAGAGGTTGGTATAAGTGTTGCTAGGTCAATTTTAAATGTACTGGAAATCGAGGCCTTGTAGGGTCTGTATGATGAAAGAAAGGAAGAAGTGCCTTATTTTTACATGCCAAGAGGAAAGGGAGGAATGCTGCCTGGGAATTATCATTACTATCATATCGCTGCCCCTAAGTACGCAGATCCTTAGGTATATCAGGAAAAAGAGAAAAACAGATAAGATGTAGTTGGAAACACTATAAAATTTGATGATGATGGATAAGTAACAGGACATTATATCAGATTCACGTTTAATAACTATGGAATCATCGACTCTGTTACTTATTACAGCAAAAACCCTATTGTGATCCAAAGCTTGTGAAGTTTTGTTGGATTGAGTGAAACTTATTTAAATAAGTTAAATATTAGGTTTGAAAGTGGACTTATTCCTGATGTTGCTGAGTTTTTATCGGAAAATTGGGCAATGGCACTTTATCATGATTGGTTTGCTGATTTCTCTATGAAGTTGAAATCTGTTGTAAGGGAAAATATTACTGAGATTTTAGAGCATGTTAAGGGGTTGATTGATAATAAGGAGGAGCTAACTAGAGAACAGGTGGACAAATTAAAAGCACTTGTGCCTACTGAAGTAAAAAGACTCATTCATGAACAGACATTAGAGTATATTAGAGCAAATCAAAATCATTTACCTATGTATTACATTCCTGGTGTTGAATTTGAATGAGATTATTAATTTTAAAATTAGATTTAATGTTGTATTATGGTTTTTAGAAAGCCTAATTATTTAATTATTGATAATACAATTGGGTTAGATAAAATTATCAAACTATTTTCAACCAGCATAATTGTAAATTTACGTACAAATAACCTAATACCTACACAACACAATCAACAAATCTAATAAAAATCTATTCAAAATACTAAAATATAATAAAAATGTAAGTTTCCCCTTATAATCTAAAGTAGCGTGTTCAGTAAGACACCTTTAGAGCAGAAGGCAAAATATCTGATTAATAGTTTTATATGCGCTTCCTAAATCCTATAAAAATTTCTAGAAAAACACTAAGTAGCTTTCCAGTATACAGTACTTTCTACTTCAAAAAGCACATGAAAAAATAAGCTGTATGATTATCCGTGCTATCATTTATTATAGTAGTATTAGCATTAGCAGAGAATAAAATCTACTATCACAACAATTACGAGAATAATGACTTAACAAATTTTCTCAGAATTGTAATTTTAACTATGTGCTTTATAGATTGCATAATATTGGTGTTTTACTACTGATACTATTTTCAAATACGGAAAAGCTACTGTATTGTAGATTAATTTTGTAAATTTTAAACAGCAAACATGTTTTAAGACTGTCAATACCGAAATAATTTAATTCTAGAACTTATCATAACCATATTATATATACCACCAGGAGTTAGCTATACCTACTAGTTTAATATTCTTGAAACAACTTAAATTTTATCATTAGACGACTTATTTTTAGCATTTGTTATACTAAAGCTATACCATATAACTAAATTAATATACGAATATTCTTACTACGGGTCAGAAAAAGCAATATTTTATTGTAGATAACAAGGAGTCATGTCTTACATTTCTTTTGCTATAAAAGCCTAGATACAGGAAAATCCTGTAGGCATGATATGCATAATTTGCATATATCTTATAATAAACTTTGGGATTTTAATCCATACTTACGAAAGAGGCTTACCCGATAGCAGATTTGAGAACTATTGGAACTGTTTTTGAATTATTGGCTTGACCTAAACTACAGTGGGGTATGGGGATATAATACCGTAATCCCATTTAGGCAGAGGCTTAATAGTGTTTATTGGAATATACGGAGTTTTTCTGCTATCTTACATGGTGATGGTATTTTAGCAATAACTCGGATTAGATTATAATGAAGACAATTTGATAAATCAAATCAAATATAGACATAAAGTAGCATAAAAGCTATAAGTTGTTGCAGCTAGTTTTATATAACTAGCTTGAAGACTGAAATTTAAAAGGATGCGTAAGACTAGCAGTTTTTAGGATTTTCATACATATTTCACTAGTTTTCTGAAATTTCAAGTTGAAAGGAAAAAGATTTTACAGAGTTTTAATAATGGAATTGACAAATAAATCGAAGAGTTTTAAAATACAGTAAGCCGAAGATTCAATAAATGCTTTCAAGAAATAAAAGACCTAGATAAAGATTTAGATACATAAGCCTTATCGGTATTATAAAGCTCACAGCAATTGAGTATATTATTGAATGTTCTTGTAATATAAACAGGTAGATTTTCAAGGTCTCCTTAACAATCTCCAAGAAGAAAGAAATAAAAGCTTAACCGTAATTCAAAACTACGAAGAAGAACTGCAATTGTACTTAAGCATGTAATCCAAAGGAATATTGTAAAAAAGTATTCAGAATCATGCAATGATTTGTAATAATTAATCCCTATTGCTTAACTGTTTTTTTATTCCTTTAATATTAATAACCTTTCTATTCCCTCGTTGAAATTTCAGAGATTACTTAGTATGAGAAATAATCGATTTAAACGGAGTTTTGACTCTGCAGCTCATAAGGCATCTACTGTAGCTTATATTGGCAGATTCAATAGTTCATGTATAGTGTTATTTTGGCGGCAGATAGGATTACATACCAGACAAGGGCCTCCTATACAGTTAATCATCTGTACGCCTAGGAGAAGTTGAAAATCTCCTAAATTATACCCTCTTTCTTTTCCCCGTTGCAGATTTTATCTATCTTGCTTTATATTTCGAGATATTTGAACTATTAAGATGATCGTTTTAGACAATATTAAGTAGGGTTAGATTTTCGGCAGACATATTATTATAAATATACCGAAAAATTATACAGTAGATATATAAAACACTTATATAGTTTAATAATTACCTAACTACTCTTCTTCTTGTTCACTACCACTGCCTTGCACATCATGATCAAGATCAATAGCCTGACAGTGCGAACAAGCGTATATCAGTTTAGCTCTAGCAATTTCTTTACTAGAATAATTTGGCAATTCCAATGAGAAGAAGCATGTGTGAGATACAGGCAAATAATTATCAGCTGGTGATTACCCAAATTCCTGTATAGTAAAGGTTTTAAAAGACCCAGTAATAGGAAGTCGAGATCTTCCCCATACAAACCTTAGGAATTAAACACGCTCCTAATTAGTAAACTCTTCTAAAATCTCCCAGAATATCTTGATTATTCTACTATTCTCATCATAACTGTCATATTTAGTGTTTTCCTTGAGCCTTTAAACGTCTATTATAGGTGATCCGCAAACTAGCTGCTCTACTTAATTCCAAGTGAACTGTTGAAGAATGTTAAAAGGAATCACACACTCCATTCCTCTCCTAATACAATTATAGGCTTCTTCGTTTTCATGGATTCTTGCTTCTAGTATCAAATCAGCGTATTCCTTGCTCTGTTCAAAAGCAACTGGCTTAAGTTTTCCATTGGGAACTAATTCTACTAATTAATCCGCTGAGTTTTAAGTGGTAAAATATAGATCAGGGAACATCTATTAAAAGTCTTCATTAGAAATATTTTACTATTGCAAATCCTTCATCATTTCAATCGCCTAGAAAGCCTAAATATCGATATTCTTCAAATCAGTTATACTAATTGGACTATTAATCATCTTTTTCCAGAATATAGGTGAAAGCATCAATGCTAGATTGTTCTAGGTTCTTATAGCGATTCCCATTAGCTTACCTAGAAATGTATACATTTCATAGTGCAGCTGACTCTTGCTCTAAGGATTTATGATATAAGTATCCCTAAACAACCCTAAATTATGCTTGTTATTAGGACACGGTATGAAAAGTGGTAAGAAATCAGACATTAGTTCCTCACAAATAGCTGAGATTGTTTCATTATACGGGCCACCAGCGTCAACTGATCCCTCGTCCTTAAAATCTACAGTAAATGCTCTTTCTTTATTACAGAGTTCATTATTATTTCTGTCATTCATAGATCTCATTACTTAGGCAAAAAGGCTAAATTGGTTATTAGTGTCATGCTGTCCTTATGATTTTAGTATAGTCGCGTTTATCTTATCAACAACAATTCTGGGTCGTGCATCAGAGCTTGATTCTTTCAGTTGTTATTTAAGTTTTTCGAATTTTAGATCAAATGATATGATTTTACCGCTTTGTATTATAGCGTTTTGTATGTTTTAGATTTTAGAGTCTATTTAATTAGACGTCTTGAAACTGAATTATTGGGTAATTTGTTAGAATCTCAGATTGAATTGTTTTAAGATTTAAAAGCGCTCAATTATGGTTTGTTTAGGAACTATTTCAAGATGAGAGTACTACATTAGCAATTCTGGTGTTAAATCCTGTGGCTTTAAGTCAAATTAAAGGAAACTCTATTTTTGTATGCTGCATATGTGATCAACTAAATTAACTATTTGCATATCAAAGAATTTCATATCTTTGGCGTTATTTTTGTTAAGGTAGTCATTCCATTCTTGCAATTAGGATTCTTCTAATTAATCTAGTAGATTAAGAGATTAGTTACTTATGACTTATGGAACTAATTATAATTTAGGTTAACACTTTGCCTCGCTAGGATCAATCAAAGCGATTGTTTCAATTGGAGGATTTGTGGTACTTAAATACACTTTTTGCCCCTTTTTAATCAATCTGGCTCCAATTCTAAACGACTGATTTGAAGTTCTTTACTAAAATTTGGTTCTAAAAACTTACTCTGAGTTTTTAAGTATAACAATGCTCCTTCTTGAATGCTGTATAATGAATTCAATAATATCACCATCTTAAAATCCAGGGGCTTCAAAGTACTGTAGACTAGCATTTATTTCTCCTTTGCTTCGATATACATAAAATTTCTAGTTCATTGGATCATCTAGGCCTGGACACTTGTACATTATTCCAATTATAATTTACTCATCCAGCATTTTCTGTATATTAAATCTAGTATAGAAATTTCCTGTACCTATGGACTGCTTGGTTATGTATGATTTACCACCATCTTCATCATGCTTTATCTAAAATTAGTCGTTTTCCCATCTGAGGTTTTATAAAGCTGCGTAGTTTTTATTGACTGGGTATTAAATATAAGCTTCTTGTGTAAATACATTGAAATTTGCATCGATTATATTTTCTAAAACATCTTTTTATATTCTGCATGATACAATACTAACTTTCAAATCTTAAGATGTACCAAAGCAGACAAATGGAATCAATGGAAGCAATGAATGATTAAAATACCCAATTTCAACATCATCAAAGAAAACATTTATTTTTTATTCATTAGGAATTCCAACAAATTTGATAATACTTCCATTTTTCGCCTTTTTAGCAATATTATTGCAGCTATCATTTTATTAAAAGTCACCATTTCCTCTATAGAAACCTACTAAAGGATGTTCATTTGAATTCGGGAAGTTATCATATCTTGAAATGCTAGTTTTAGTATCAAACAAACCGATAGCTATCTTACTTTTACTTTTGACACAATCAATTTTAATAGCTAGTTCAAAATGCCTTATTGGTATTTCATTCATTAGGGCTATTTACCAATTATCATTAGTACTAGCTCTTAATAACGTTTATCCTTGATTAGATACACGCATGTCTTATGACAACTTTGATTGTTGAAATTATAGAGGGAAATCATTATATTTCTCTTATACAGGTATAATTTATTAGCTAATTTATGAGTCATAAGCCATCTTTATAGATTAGTTTGGCAATAGTTAGCTTTAATCACTTATTATTACTTTGAATGGGCATTTATTATCATAAGTTACTTTTTGTATATCCGTTTAAGTAACCTCATCTAATTAGATTTCTTTAGTAAACCAATCAATATGTTCTTTAACGAATTGTTTTAATAGGTAAATAACCATTTTATCGTTCCTGAATCCAAAAGCCTCTAATTCAAGAGTACTGTCAAATATTTATTATAAGGCTGGATTGTTATTTTAAGGGTAGTTTTAAAGTATACCCATTAATAAAGAGTAGGCTTAAGTTTAGTCCTTCTTTTCATTCTTTTCAACTAGATAAAATTATTAGTTTAAAAAGTTAAGCAAGTTTAGGCCAACCACCTCATGAGGAACTTATACTGAGGGTTAATTCATTATACAATCAATCAAATTTATAGCTTAATTTCTTATAGTTTAGTCTTTTATGTGAGCTATTAAAACAATCAATCCTAATAATGCTTTACTACTCGTTAAGCTATCAATGAAATCCTTATCACTCATGAAATAGCTTAGTAATTCAATTATACACTTTTCATTGTAAAATTCTACCTATGGATGATTCGAAAGATTAAAAATAGTTGACCCTCCTATAGGCTTTACATAAAATTTGTATCCCCAATATACTACAGAGCCATCTGTTCTGTAATTTAAGTGCACAATTTCTCCAGGGACTGTAAAATTTTTGAAATTACTCAAAGGGCCAGAGTATTCACATATCAATCCAGTTTTATTAGATTGTCTATAAAACGATAGTACATCACAACCTTATTCAGTGAAGGTTTATGGGTCAAAAACAATCTCCAATGCGGATGCTCCTGGTATATTAATTATTTAGTTGTGGTCCATATTGTTGTAGTAAGGGTGAGGGGATTCTACAACGATAAAATTAGCTTAATTTTTAGACTCTTTGTAAGTGATTCCTAAAAGAATTTAGCCTGTGATGTAATTCAAGAGGTTTTAAGTGAAATTAGGAATCTGCTTTAAATTATTAAGTACATCTTCTAATTGGGAAGGATAAAATAATCCAATTTATATCAAATTATGCAAGTTCTCAAAATTGAGTATAAATTATTCAGCTATTTTTGGATTATTCTCTATAATTTGTTTTAAAATCCTTCAAGATGACAAAGATATATAGTAATTAGCATATTTCTGTTATAAAATCTTTAATTGTAGTACACTTTTACCTCCTATATATTTAGAAGTTTCTTCTTTAACTTTTTCTAATTCTATTTCCTTTTCTTTAGATTCTTAAGATAGTCCTAATTATTTTATCTAGGTATCATATAATTGCATACTATCACAAACAGCTACAAAAATGCATTCAGTATCAGATTGCTTAAGATTTAAAACAGGCGAAAGGCCTGGTTACACATCATATAACTATGCTTATATAGGTTAAAAGTGTGACGGAATTATTACATTATCAAATTAATCGGTTCATACTAAAACAATTTCAGTAAGATAGTTAGTAATATTAGTCTTGCAATCTTAGAAAAGAGAGTAAACATAAGTTTTTACATCTTTTTTGTCAGTATTTTCTGTGTATACAAATCCTAAATCACCTATTAAATTCTCATTATCTTCTCTTTCCTTATGAGTAATACTAAAATTACTTAATATCCTTGGAGCTTGGTCGATAGGTAATGTTTTATAAATCAAGTAGTTTAGCCCCTCAGGCCAATTTTCTTCAATTTGATTATTTTTGTAAATTTTAGCTAGTTAATAATCTTTATCTATCTTGTCTAATGAATCAACTATATCTAAATCTACGACAACTTCCTATAGGTGTTAAGGATAATCTACATCAGCATTACTGTTAAAATGATCAAATATATTAAAAACTCCTTGATATTATAGATTATCTATATCTTCACCTTCTTTTAATAAGTTTTCTAATATTGACTTATAGGACTTGTTTTATTATACTATATTAACACAAGCTATTCTGTCTTTAGTTATGGTATTAATTATGTTTTCAGTGTGATCATTACAGAATTCAACATTCTATTATAATACATCTTCGTATATTTAGAAACCCTTTAAAACAACGTTTTTCCCCTGGTATAAATTAACCTTAAAATCTGCTAATTCATATCCATTGAATACTTATTGCTGGGTAATTTCTTATTGATTACTAGTATCAATCGATTGAATAATCACTTTACCATTTGCTGATAAAATTAGCTTAAATTTATAATTTTCTTACTTTGATAGTTAACATAACTCATTTTCATTAACTGGGTCGATAATTGTACACAAAACATTATCATCATTTGGCTATAATACAACCTTTATACCTCCAAAGCTAAATCCTATAGTACTATCAATTACTCCCACACACCCTACTCCTACAAATACAGTTAAGTTTAAGCATTGCTACTTGTTTATCAGTTTTCCGAATAGTTCATCGTTGAATGCCATTTAAGCGTAGGAATTCATAGTAGTATTATCTGATACTAAAATCAATTGATTTTATGAATTAATATAGCCTTTAAATCCTTCATCATAAGACCTTATTTTAAACTCATTGAATATAGACACTCTTAAACTTTTCAATAGACTTAAATGCTCTTTTTCCTCCTCTTCAATTTCATCTTCTTTATTTTCTTCTTCTTGGTTAGGCAAATGTTCAACTTCTGTGAATTAATCAGGAATTGATAAGTTGTAATAAATACTGAGTAGTAATCGTTGAGAATATGCTGATTTGAGATTTAAATCTCTTAATTTTTCCTCATCTTTGACTTCTTTCAAAGACACTGCTAGAATATCGAACAAATGAGGAATGTTTATATCATCTTATATAAATTAGTATAGCTCTTCAATGATGAAAATTGTATTACTAAAAATCGTAGTAACTGTATCATGATGGAAAGCAACTTAGCTATTGTTTTCTAATTAAACTTGTCTTAAACTATTACACAACTCTAGAAGTTATTCCGAAATGTGCCAAATTTGCCTTTATTATGACTGTGATAAGTCTTTCAAGGGATTCTCACAATCTAGTCGACTTTACTCGATATTTTCTTTAGGAATTGAGTTTAATTGGTTTTAGTCCATTGAGTAAACTTAATAATTGCCTCCATCTTGAGCTATTAATACACCTCTTTGCATTGAGCCTTAATTTAGTTCTATTGAACTTCATTGCTTTAATTATCCGTATTATGGGAGTTTAGGAGATAAAATGGATAAAAATCCTAGAATAGCAAGATAAGACGGCCTTACACTTATTTAGTTTTCCTTTAATTCTTTTAGATTGTCTATAATTTCCTGAATCCTGTTGAAGAATAAAATCTACCATTAATCATCCTTAAATATCTCTACTAGAATATTCCTAAACTCAAAGGAAACAGAATAAAGTTAACTGAAATTGATTCTCTTTTTCCTTCAATCTGATAAATAGGTAAAATGTAACCCAGATATACTAAGACAAGTCATAATAAAATCTCCGCAGTCATCAGTTTCTAGCATTTCGTGTATTTTAGACTTATCAACTGAATCAAAAATCCTCTAAAATGTTTAAAGGCTTCTTTAACCTACTAGTTTTCGTGCTATTTGTAAAGCGTAAGTTGAGATCTCTATATTTCGTAGTTCTAATCCTATTTTTAGCAGTAAGCTTATGTTTTAATCTTACTTTAAAATTTATCTAGAATCAGCTGATTAAGAAATAAGATTTATTAGCCATAAAATTGACTTTAGGAACTGCGTATCCTATTCAGTCTCCTGTGTTGCATTGTTTATATATAGGGTGGAAGGTGGCATGAGGTTTAATAGGGATAAATCAATAGCTTGCTTTAATTGGTCGTGAAGTTCGTTGATTTCGTAAAATTCTCTAGAAATTTGATACAGAACGCAGTATAGATCAAGCTGTCCGTTTTCATTGTACCATAATTTGTTATCATTATCGACGAATTTTTAAATATCCTAGTAGGTGACCTGATTATCTGCCTTTACAAACTTAGTTAATATTTGTTTTAGATTGCCTTGTTATAATTACTCTATGATAGTTTATGCAAATTCTTTAGGATTTTAGAACTATTCTTAGACTTAATAATCCTCATTCATTGTTTTAGGCAAGTTTTGAAGTATTGGAGTATCTTAATACAGTTGAATAGTGTCAACTGGTAGATTTAGTTCTGGTATTTTTGATATGAAATAAAATATATCTAAAGTGTCATTGTTTATTCAGTCATTTTCAACTACGAAGGTATCTTCTTATAAATCAAGAGTTTCCTATACATTTTACATTGAAACTGGTCGGCCTTGTTAATTTTGGCTTGTGTTTCTGTATACTTGTATTAGTTTATTAAGTACAATATCATCATCTTCAATACGTGAGGCAATTAAACCAATAATTATATCATTAACACTTTATTAAGTTTCTTACTTACTCCAATTTTTGCCTTAAATAGCTTCTAATACCTTAAGATCTATTTAGTCACCTTCAAGCTACTTTTAGACGTTTTTAGAGCTATTCATTTGTTATCTTAATATATTAATAATAAACTCGCACAATCTTTACGAGGATAAGGGTTAAATCTACTACCAGCTCTCTTTCTCACAAGAAGCAAAGTTCAATACTAAAATTTTAACTAGAATCCATGCAGACTCAGAAATAAGCTCTAACTTATGATTATCCTCCCTTTAAGCTGTAAGGTTTTTAGCCTTTGTGAACGTAAAACTTAAAAATTCATCTTAGGAATGCTTTATCTCTGTTAAGTATTTATTAGATTTGCCATACTCAACATACAAATATTTAGGATCTTCAGCTGTTCCGAGATTTGGAGTAATTTTTACCATTCCAGTCTCCTCTGGACTTATAATAGCTTTTATTATTCCTTATCCTTATCCAAAAACAGGTTTAATGAATAAGTCGTCCTTTATTTTAACAAAATCGGAATCTTACTAACTGCTTAGCTTAAATTTAGTTATAACCTTTTCATAGTTCAGTTTTAGCTAAGATAGTTACTTCACGTCCTTTTTGGCGAGTTGAAATAAGTAAATAGCAAGTTTGCTTAAATCTAGCTTTAGAATTAACTAAGCGTCTTATTGTCTGTATATATGAGCCAAAGTTACCAAGTATTAAACGATCTGCATTGAATTAGACCTTGAAATTCAGTTCTTTTACTGCTTCAAAAACAATGTAAAGCTTTTATTCGTTGATTGTATAAGTTGACTAAATGACTTTTGTAGTTATTCTTATAAGTTTCCATCGATTCCTAGTAGGTTTGAGTCGAAACGTCTTCTTTTGTCGCCTTAAAATAGAGATTTATTGATTGCGTATGTAACTAGCCAGCTATGCTTGAAGTTCATCATTGAGTGATCCATTAACTGTAATCCTATTATACGTTTTATTGCGTTCTCTCTTCTTGTTTACACCTCTGTAAAGATTTGCTCTAATGTAATATCATTTTAAAGACAAGTTTTTAGCATTAAAGCAATTTTATTCTCCTTTTGTTTTTCATGTTGTTCCTTTTTTCCTTATATAGACTTCATTCTAACTAATAGTAAGCTTTTGAACAAGTTTTCTTCATCTATTTATTACTCTTTTTAATCGTGAGAGGTAGAGCGTTGTAACAAAGGAACATTAGTTTCGTGGATTATTTGATCTTAGATAAAAGAGCACTCAGCGTTTAATAGTATCAATATCTTCTGCTCATAAGCCTTTAAGTAATCTTCCATTTCCTCAGTTTTCTGTTTCTTATGTACTAAATTTTACCTGAATTAAAAGGCTTCCTTAGCCTGGTCGATGATAAATTAATCAAATGTTTTATTAGCTGCTTATTATTAGAAATCATTTTAAAGATTGTTGTATTTTAGTAGTAATAAAAACACCCCTCTTTCCAGCTTGTCAAATACCTCTCCTCCTATTCTAGCTGCAGATTGGTTAATATTTCCTATTTATTGTCTTAAGGCTTGCCAAATTTCAGTATATTCATCAGTTCCATTCATAAATTTCTCTATAAATTCTGATGGGTATAAACTTTTTTGGTCATCTAGCCCACAATAGTAGTTGTCTATAGATTAATGAGCTATTACAGGTTATAATTATTTAGCCTATGCACCAGCAGAGAAGCTTCTAGTTAGAATTGGGACATTTTCCACTTATTTGTTTAATTTCTCTATAGTATATGACAGTCTCTTAAGATCATCATTGATCTATATCTCCTAATCAAATAATTTCCAAATTCTATCTGGAATTCCTTATAAAACTAAAGGATTTGCTAAAAATGCTTCAACTTCTTTATTCTTATCACTTTGATTTAAGAAGCTCTGGGCTTGATACACAATAAAGTTCTCTATAATCAGCAATGCTAGGTTCTTATGCTTCTTTACTTATCCTTCCATTTTATTGTACATCGTAGCTTTGATTTTATATCCCCACTCTTCCTCTTCCTTTGACTCAAAAATCAGCTCAATGTCCTCAGGGTCATATAACTCGATAATTTGATTATCATTGTTTTAGATCTTATAAACTTCATAGCCTCTACTTTTAACTGTAATTGATGCTCCTTCTCCTATTTTTGTTTAACTGTCAAGCTCTAAAATTACTCTTAATATTTGGTGTTAAGATTCTCATTTATGGGTTTGATTTTCATTAGCTCCATGGGGATGTTTTGACTCGATATTGACCTCCTACTCTTATATAATTACGTCCTCATCCTATATTTTCATAGGTTTTAACATTGAGTGTAGATTTAGTAGTATGGGAATAATTGTGTTCAGTACGTAAGGAGATACCTAGTTCTAGCTATACGCGTTTAGTATGAATAGAGAGTACTGTAGTTAGTTCAGCATATCACTATACTAGTCGGCAAACAGAAGACCAGAGGTAGAAACTGCAGTTAGATTATGAGTCAGTAGACAATTCAGAAGTCTTCGTATACCTGGAAGATATTTATCCGAGTCCTCTTTGTAAATGTATATAAGAGATCTTATATAAGACCAGAAAAAGTCATCTAGTAGTTTATTTTCTTTAGCTAATATCAAATCTAAATTTTCAAGCAAGGAATCAAGCAATTTTCCCAACGATTCACTAGAAGCTCCTCTTAGTAGCTCAACCATTACTGGAATTTAAGAGGTTTCTGACAGAAGGGACTCGTATAATAATTTGTTGTCTATACTTGTATGAGTGATTAGTTTTGAAAGTAGTTTAATCTACTAGTCAGGATTATCAAAGAAGAGCTTAAGGCCTTATATGATACAAGTAATAGAAGCAAATCTTACCTCTGATGAATCATTGTATTTAAGTTGTTTTAATATCTTATAGATTTACTTACGTAAATCCTTATTAAACTAGTCTTCTGATAGATTTAATTTGGAAAAGCAAATCAGCTGCAATCTAAGAATGTCTAGTAATTTTACTAAGATCGACTAATTATTAATCGAGTTTTCTAATAGAATAGTTAAATTCTCAAATACCAAATTTTAAGGATCAGTGATAAAACTTTCCTCGCATATATTTTAGCCTGGCCTGATTTTCTTCTATCTCATAAGCACTTTGTCAGTTTTTGTGTGAATATCATCTAAAATTTAGTTGAATATCAGCATTGGGGCTTCAGTTGCCTCACTGTCCTAAAACTTATCCATATTAAACTCATCAATTAAGCTTTTGTTTAAAACAACTGTATTAGCAGGTAATTTAGGCAGTGACGGTTCCTCAACTATAGAAAGCTAGTCCTTCTTTCCTAGCTATACAGCAAATTACAACACGATATCATTGCAGACTACAGAGCTAACCTTTTTGGTATCTAAGTAAAACTTGACCTTCTGGCTAACATTGTCAATAAGTACTCCAACAAGTGCGTCGTTAGAATACGAGTCAACAGTCTTATCAGCTCCTATAATCTTTCCACTTTTTTCGTATCCAAAAATCATTCTTCTATTAGAGGTAATCACTCCTATTGCGAACTTATCACTGGGCTCGGCCTCCACTTTAAGCTAGACAAAATAAGCTCCTAGGCTATTAATCTAAGTAAACTCTAAAATCTCATTAACCTCCTACGCTAATTAAGATTTCACTGTTTTGTAGTCATTACTTAGATTCAATTAAGGGTCATTAGACTTAAAGATAAAGTCCTAAACTACTCCGTTTGTACAAAATCTGTTAAGTTTTGCCAGGGTGGGAATTATATCGATTACTACGTCCTTAGAAATAGCAGGATATGGCTAAATCTGTACTAAAAATTAAAGAATTCCCGATAGATCTGCTCTTACAACACTTATTCCTAACTCAAAAGCCAGTGCACGATCTTGTAGAATTTCTTTTATACTCATTTGAATATCCATCACGTCTTTGACTGGAATTTATCCTCTGAATTAGCCCAGTTGTACTCCATCAAGCATTTCTCTAGTTAATGACATAAACTCTTAACTTAGATAGTTGTTTTAAGGACTAATAGTCTTAATTGCTAGTAGTATAGACTTTATGAAAAATCTAATCTGAACTGTTCTGACGGGATCTTAAGCCTACCTTAGATTTGTGAATTGATGCGATTCTTTCAGTCTTTTTGTTATTTCTAGCTCGTTAGAGATGCTTTTGTACAGTGCAAGGAGGTTATAGTAGATTTTAGCTAAGTTACTTGGAATATCAAGCTTGGATTTCTGGTATAGTAGGCTTATTAAGGAGTTTAAAGTATTTTTTCTAGCCTTTTTGTCCATTTGCTGTAGTATTCTTTCTTCTAATCCAAAGCCTAGCTCGAATTTCAAGGCTTCCTTCTCTAGTTATGTTATTTTCTCTGTTAAAGGCTTGCTAGGTTAAAGTGTCTCGAAGATTTCATCCTCCGGAGGGGTAGAACTCTCGTCGTAATCTATGAAGTTCAATATTGAAGGCTTTTTATTGAGGAAAATTTAATTGTTGTCCTTGCTTTGCATAAGCTCTGTGTCTGAGAGCCCGGAAGCGTGGGATACTGCTGACTCTAGCTGATTTCCCATATTTTTATAGCCAATATTATTGGTATAGAGCAAACTGGGTATTTTACTTTATTATTAGAGGGTTACAATAGTTGTTTATGTTAAAGAATGAAGTGCATATTATGAGAACTTAGTAAAATTGTGAATAAACTACAAATGTAGTACATTTATGGATTTAGCATTTTATGCTTTAGATGGCTTTTATGGGAAGTTTACTGAGATAATACATAAAATACAACAAAGCAACAAAGTTAGTATAGTAAAATGGATAGGCAGATGAAAGTTAAAGTTGGATAATTTTCAGCATTATCTGTTTAAGATAGAATAGTTAATCAAAATTACACACTTTCAATTATTGTTAAAGGCTAACTTGATAATTTTGATGGATATATAATTGATTTTGGAATCTTTAAGAGAATGATTAGATAATTATGCTCCTAAATAAATAAAAAGGTTTTTGTAGCAAATAACCAAAGCTGGGAAATGAGAGATGATGAAATTGTTTAAATTAATAGCCCATCTGGCAAATTCATTCATGTGCCTCTAAAAGATATCCAGTTCTTACCTTTAGATAGAATTGATAACTTTTAGATTGGAAAGTATATTATAAATTTTGTAATAGAGAAGCTAACCTTAGAGTTTTTACTATCAAAAGAAATATCCGAGATAGGGATATAAGTTATTACACAGGAACAAAAATCCACTTATATAGAAAAGATTCAAAGCTAGTTATTTTAACATCCTATTTACCTGTAAACGATAGTCTTTTTGATATGTATTAAGAATTAGCTAAATTAAAAGTCTTTTCTTATATATATGCATTTCTAAATTGTCTTAAAATACATCCTGCTAAACAATATAATCGGATTAGATAGGTTTAACTCTTTTGGTACAATAGTGTCCTTGATCAACATCAGCATGAATTATCTTTTGATTGTATTTCTTCCTTGTTTATTTAAACTTGTGAACTAACTTATTATAAAAGAACCTGTTCTAAGTTATATGATTATAGCCTAACTTTTTCTAAAGTTGTTAAGGGTTCTTTTATTTGTTTTTATATGCTATGCTCAAGTGACCTTTTGTATTATTTTACACTCTAAGAGCTCTATAATAGATTCCAGATGTAATATTAATCTTTGAGCAATATCCCTTGCATGTTTTACAATAAGCATACTAATGGCATTTACATACACTGTTAAAGCATTCTCTGATTGTCTTATTTGTATTGTAACCCTTATATCATTTTCGCCTCATTTTTTATTAAGCATTAATTGTATCAAATAATAGTCATCTCTTGTATAAATTTAGTTTGTTATATTACTCTTTATTTAGATATGTTTAAACAACTATTCATTCAATACATATGCAATATACATAATATTCTGAACTTCCATAATTAATTTCTTTTGCTTCCTTTATTACATCTATTTAATCATTATATACTAACAATTTACTTTAATATTAACCTTTATGCTTTTACTCAGACTCTTTAAGAATACTACCCTAATATTAATAGAAACTAAATGTATTGATATTAATTGCTTAAGCTTATATTACATTTAATTACTAACAAAAGAAATGGAAATACTTCAAAGCGACGATTTTCCAGAAATTAACATCATCAATAATCCTTATATGAGCAGTTCTTCCAATGATACTATCTAGGTTCCGTTTTTGAATACTAAAATTAACATCAAACCTATAAATATTCTTCAATCTTTTATGAATATTTAAAGCCATTTTTCTTCATATTAATTTCTTTTTGTTCTTTTTACTGATAACAGATAATCTAGCTGATTCATAGGGTACATAATTATCTTGATGAGAAGACACGCAGACTACTGTATTAAAATATTGCAGATTTCTATCCTTACTTAAACGTAGTAAATAAGGATACTTTTAATCCTATAAGTTCAATTACTTTAGACATCTAGACTCCCTTAGCTTTTAAATAATTCACATCCCTGTTTCAACAATCTAGCAAGTCCCTTCCAGATATCCTAAGTGAGGAGTGCCCAGGCTCATATACAAGAAGAATTTTTCCCGATATTACTTAAGACTGCTTATAGCAGCTCTTATTATTAATCCACCCATTGAATGGCCAATGAAAGATAAATGTTATAAATTAGGATGGTGTTACTGTATGTAGTCAGCTACTTCTATTGCTAGTTTAGCGCCCATGGTTTCTAAATCATCATTTGTATTTTATTTATTGCAAGAAGAGCAGAGAAATTATAAATTAGGGTAAAATGCTAGTAACACGTTTTTTACATGCCGCATATCTTGAGGCCCTGCCTGAAATCCATGTACTAAGACTATTAAATGCTCTCTAGTTGGCCTTTTTCCAACCTTTTAGCTATCAAATGCAAAATGCTACTCTATTAAAATAGTGCTTTCCTATTAGGAGTCCTTTTGAGTAAGAGAGTACTATTTTTAAGTATCAATGGAAGCTCTTATTGCTTTAGCTATTCTATTGTTAATTTCTGAGATGTTAAATTAGCTATCTTCTATCTCATCGTATTAGGATATACTAGAAGAGCATTGTTAATCAAATCTACGTTTTTCATTGTTACAGTGAATTTAGTATAGGTAAGATGCTACTTTCTTCAGCTTCTTTTAAATTAGATCAACTAATTAATGCCAGATTACATATATTTAGCCTGAGATGTTATTAATTTCATGTAAAATAGCTTCTGATATTTATTCTGAGTCATGTGAGCCTAATATATCACTAAAAGATTGCTTATTATTTTGTTTATATAAGTAAACCAATCTTATTTTATCATTATCTATCTACTTCACATTACAAATTTGTTTATATCAACTGTAAATATTTTTGATATTGTAAAAAGAATTCTTAAGTTGGTTTTAGAAGAAATCATAGACTTCATTAGCTTCTTTAGATCCAATATATATATTTATATTATTTTGCCTAGGAAATAAAAAGCTAGCAAAACTTTACTCAAGGTTTTCTTAATTCTCAGTGCTCCTTCTATGCCTAAACTTAAAATCAATCAATGTAGAATGTATAACAAAAGTAGCAATACTATAATAATAATTTTCGAATAAAACAGGCAAACATTCATTTAAAAATCCACTTTTGAGATTATAGCTGACAGTAGACGCAATTTTAAAACGAATTTCACTTATATCCAACTTATTTAATTCGTCTATAGTTAACTAGCAGCCAACATCAGCAAATAATAGCTCAATTGTCAGAATGATTTAATGTCTTCATATATCTGGCTAAGCGTCTATTTCAAGTCTGAATAAAGCCAAGTCATTGATTTTAACTACCTCGTCTGAGTATCTTATGTAGAAAATCCTACTGCATACTGTGCTATTAGAGGGTTAAATCTCAGCTCCTAAAAGATTATGCTCTGGACTACTGTTTATATTTAAGCTTGCAACATTGTAAGGAAAAGCTGTTTATTACTGTGTTTTTAGCCCAAATCTAATAGCATACAACCCTTACTGATAAAGCTCGATATTCCTATAGCGTTCTAGGTGAATTGATATTTCAAATACTGCTCTTAGTGCCATTTTATTCAAATATTACTTTTCGTGTAATATCTATTAACTATTAAACACCTTATTACATAAATATGCACAAAATAACTCCATATGCAATTAACCTTTTTCTTATTAATATCTACACTAAATACCTATTATAAGGAATACATGAGTAATAATTTTATTATTCCCAATTATAATATGGCTGCACGCATAGATCTGAACCGTTATGAGATTCTTTAAACTTTAGGAACAGGTAAATTCTAGCTTAGGATCATTCGGAAGGGTAAGACTTGCAAGAGATAGAGAATCAGGTGAATTTGTAGCTATGAAAATTCTGAAAAAAGCTGAAATTCTAAGAATGAAGCAAGTTGATCATGTTATATCAGAGTTTGGTATTTTAAGAACAATACAACACCCTTTCTTAGTAAATCTTATTGGCTATACTCAAAATGAAAGGTATTTATACTTTGCCTTGGAATATGTGTCTGGAGGTGAGCTGTTTACTTACCTGAGGAATATTGGAAGATTGGAGTCCTCACATGCTAGATTCTATGCTTCACAAATTACTCTGATGTTTGAGTACTTGCATAGTCGAAATGTAGTCTATAGAGATTTAAAACCTGAGAATCTCCTATTAGATCCCCAAGGATTTCTAAAATTGACTGATTTCGGGTTTGCTAAAAATATTGAAGGTAGGACTTATACTTTGTGTGGTACTCCTGAGTATTTGGCCCCTGAAATCCTACTTAATAAAGGCCATGGAAAACCAGTTGACTGGTGAACATTAGGTATAATAATTTACGAAATGCTTGCAAGTATTGATCCCTTTTCCGATGAAGACCCAATGGCAATTTACTAGAAAATCCTTAAAGGAAAGGTCAGATTTCCCAGGAATTTTGATCGCAATGCTAAAAGTCTAGTAAAGCATCTTCTTGTTGCAGATTTGACAAAACGTTATGGAAATTTACGGAATGGTGTGAATGATATAAAGAATCATCGTTGGTTTTCAGGTTTGGACTGGGTAAGACTACTAAACAAAGATGTGTAAGCTCCATATCGTCCTACTATTAGAAGTGCCAACGATACTTCAAACTTTTCTCATTATCCTGACTCAGATACCCTTTCACCTCCAGTTAGACAAGCAGATGATCCCTTCATTGACTGGTAGTTAATTAGTATTTTGGAAATGATTGTAGTAGCTATTGATCCTATTATGTACTTATCTATAAATATAATTAAAACCACTATAATCTTCCTTATTAAACTAAAAATCGTCTTTTTCTTGCAAACTTATGCTTGAGTTGCCAATTTACAACGTTTCATTTTTTTCAATTAAACCATCAAATTCCCTAATTTAAGGACTCTTAGTGAATACTTTTTGTGCAGATTCTAGAAGAGTAACCTTTCCAAAAAATCGCTGAATAAAAGTTACAGATACATTAAACGCCAAAAATCAGCTAAAGACACAAAAAACAAGCCAGTTGTAAAGAATAAACATAGACCATCTCATACCTATCTAACTCTCAACTATACCAAAGAGATAAGGTGAGGGAAAATCTCCTAATAAGTGTATAATAAAATAGCATAGTGCATTAGCCTAGCCTCTTAGTTCCAAAGGCACAGAGTTCATAACACCTAAACTTATGGGTCCAATGGTTCTAATTACAAATTACAAATAAAGGCAAATCAGGGTGAAAAATATCCCAATAATAACAGGAACAAGCATGTCAATGATCTAAGGAGCTAATCCGATCAAATAGGCAATTCCTGAGCAAATAAACAATTATTTGCACACAAGCCTTGTTCGTATAGGTGCATATTGATCTAAACTAATGTTGTCAATTTAATTGGCCTGAGCTGTTTTAGCAAAAATTCTATCCATCAAATATGATCCACTAAAAGTGCCAATAAAACCTGCTATTATTGTAATTCCTCCTAAAATAAGGGCCTCCTCTCCCTTTGACATATCAAAATGCTAGTACATATAATCAGGCCCCCAGAACGACAGTCCACCTATATAAAACATCCATGCACCATACCCACACACAATTAGCATATAACTAGGATTATTTATCAATTTTTTAATAGACTCCCATACTGAGTATGTAATAATCCCTCCAGAGTCATTTGCCTTCCTCCTTGCAAAATCAGGGTCTTTATACATAGTCAAGCATATGATAATAGGAGGAATTATTATTACAGCCTGAATTCAGAAAGGCCAATACCATCCACTTACCAAATCTAAAACAATTACTACAAAAATATAACCAATAGCAAATCCGAATACAGCTGAGCCGAAGAACACAGCCATTCATATAGACTTTCTATGAGGAGGTGCTAAATCTACTAAATAAGGAGGTACTAATGCAATTAACGCAGCTTCACCTGCACCTGTTAATGATCTGGCTACTGCTAGTTACCAAAATCCTGTAGATGTTGCAGCCAGTACATTAGCTCCAAGTCAAATCATAAGCCCGATTGATATAATATACAAGGGATGTATGTATTGGGATAAGTGTCCGCAAAAAGGACTAGCTAGCATATACCCTAAAATAAATAATGATCCCAAAGCCCCTGCTTCTGGAGAGGATAAGTTCAATCCACTGCTACCTTTAAGGGTAGGAACTAAGCTCTGTATATATATTACACTTATAGTGCCTCGGTCCATGTAAATGATAAAAGCAACAATGGTGAAGAAAATAAGATTTCCATACCCTTTAAAATGTATGCAATATACCATTTTTTATTAATATTACTAACTTGAGATACCATCATTTGTAGACTTACGCCTGCCTTCACATAAAAGGCCTAAAATTTGATTTTATGCAAGACCTGGGTGGAAACGTTCACATGCACCTGGGGGCAAAAGATACAGATCATGACTTCCCAAGCTATAAAATCCAGCCTTTTGCCTTTCAACAAAATACTAGACAAACGCATTAAACCAAGAATACTAGGACTCGTTTGACGGTTCAATTAAAATCGTTCCACAACTGGGAGGAATATCTCCAAATCCAATGCGATGTGTGAAATTTAAGTGACTTGGCATATCAGGCTTAACTCCTTACAAATGATAAGCAATTACTCCAAACCGCTGGCCTTGCATGCGGGATATGAAGCCTTTCCATAACAGTTTTCTACTAGTTTGCTCCGTAGCAGAATCATGACTAAAGGCAATTGACCATCCTTGCGAGTTAAGAGCAGTCAGGGCGGCCTGGGCCTCTGTAGTGTCTGGCATTTCAACAAAAGCATAGCAACTTTACCTCAATGGAAAGCCCTTGGGGCCATTTCTTATTACTCGCACTTTACCTACTTTACCGTAGCGAGCAAAGACTGTCAGAAGTTGCCCCTGGGGAAATCCTACGGGCAGATGTGAAACGTGAAGCTTTACTCCCTTTGGTGAGGGGGAGTTAGACCTTGATCGAGATCTAGAGTATCGTCTGTTCATTTTTTTTAGTTGCTGGTTAAAATTCTAATTATTATTGAAGATCTTGCTTAGGATTTCTTTACCTGATTCTGTTTTTTGTAGAATTTTAGTCAGCTTTTGTAGTTTGTCGCTGTCTGTTGATTTATTTTGCTGAATTATTCCCACCTTGTCCTTTACGCTTTCTACGATGGATTTGATATTTACAAGTTCTAGTAAACCTTTTTTAGTGTTTTAAATAGCACTATGTTCTTGCTAGTCTTAATCTGCGCCTTGTGATAGCTATTCGTGCATTTTTTCTTTTTCTTCGTCAGTGAATTGGTTGAAGGTATTTTGAATGTTTCTAAGGTCGTGTAGTCAGTTTTGTTTTGCAGTGGACTGAGAACGCTGTAGAGTTAAATGGTGTTGGGCCTTTTGACTCCATGATTGCTTATCTTGCATCTCAGTAGTTATTTCTTCATCTATATTTTACTTCACTGAAATATTTTTAGCTGATTTGAAATAAGTGAAACGTTTGAAAGCTATTTGCAAGATTGATTAGTGACTTATAGGGAACTTTTTTAAGTATTTGACAAAACGTGTACTGTCTAAGTATAGAAATTCAGAGTACTCATTAGTGACATAGGACCATTCAGCTATCTAATCAAATAGAAACAGTTCATCTCCAAAGTAAGTATCTTGTCTAAGCATAAGAAACCTTTGCAGACCTCCTGATGAGGCCAACGATACATTCCCTTTTGTTATAAAGTATAAATTATTACAGTTTTAGCCTATTTGAATAATTTCAGTATCATTATCGCATCTATCTGGCTTTAGATTAGAAACAATTAACAAAGTTAAACTTTTAGCGGTGTTTCTAAAGAATATATCAAATTTTTAGATTGTTTCGCTAAACAGACTCACAATGAGCTTTTATCTAAGTTTATAAGGAAGTCGCATCATAAACGGGAATTCGTTGATTAGGTAGGAATGGTCATTTTACCATATAAACAGAAAATTCGAAATAATCTATCTGTGAAGGTCTAGACTAACGTCTATTTCAGGATGAGCTTTATCCAGCAATGCAATCCACTTTTACAGATCATCTTCTTACTGATTAAGTCTTTGCTCTCTAGAATTCAAATTACCAATTACACTGCTAGCATTTCCTAGCAGAAACCCAAAGGCTAGAATTCCAAAAATCTGTAGTATTATGGTAAATGCTATTCCATAGTCAGATATAGGGTAAATGTCTCCATATCCTACAGTAGATAGAGTAGTAATAGTCCAATATAGTGAAAGTATATAATTATCTTCATTCTAGTCCTCAGGGTATTTCCAGCCATCCACCCAGGTTCCAAACTTACTCGAATGATTATCCCCTATGTAAAACCACATGCATGAAATGCAATGACATACTACAGTCATGGTAACTGTGAATCTTAAAACTCTGCCTATAACGACCTACGAGTGCCAATTGGTAAAAGCGTATTGAGGAGTCAATACAGCGAGTGCCTTTGAAATATAAAGTTGTTTTGCTAGTAAATCTACGCCTATTAATCTTAGTATTTTAAACCACATCAAATTATGGCTTATTAAGTAGAAGGGAGGAGTGGCTAGTATGTCGAATAAGAATTAGGATCGTATGTACTGAATTGCTATTTCTTTCTTCGAGTCTATAAGCGTTTTGTTTATAATAAGAGCTGAGAAGAATTTGAGAATTATATGGGCCAAGAGTATCAGGTCTAGTATAAACTCATATCATATAAAAGTACTGTTCTAAGAGTCAGATAGAAAGGCAAGTCTGTAAGGTATAGATAAGCAAAAGTAAAAGTAGCATATAGCAACTACTAAATCAAAGATTCTTTTTCATTTATCCCAAGGATAGATAGTTCATGGCTTACGTTTCCCCCCAATTAGTGAATCTGATTCCTGATTATTTGAAACAATATCTCCAAAGTAAGAGTTCTCCTTTCTCCCTTAAATTTCATTTTTTGTGAGGGAAACTGTTGATAGCATTTATCTAAGCCGCCTTACCTTATCTCACCGTTCTATTGCTTGCAGGTCAATATTACCTTATCCAACAGCATTGCGAGACTGTCTTTTTGAAATTATTCGCTTATATCAACCTGATTCCTACTTTTGTAATTACCCTTCACTGCCTGAGCCAAGAAATGGTTTTAATAGTTCAAATTCCATATTAATGCCACATAGAAAGGTTTGGGTTAAAAGAGCGCATTAGTTACTAGAATTCTTAGTAATACAACCGGGGTCTAAGGAGTTTCAGTAGCCAGTCAATTGATAAGAACTAGGTTTAGAGGATTATTTGACTATAATTAAAAGTCCTATGGACTTAAGCACAGTCAAAAGAAAGCTAGATCATAATGAGTATCAAAGCCTATAAGAAGTTATTTCAGATATAAATCTTATTTGGGATAACTGCTGTTTGTATAATGGGCCTGGATCTGATTATACAAAACTGGCTAATTTGATGGATAGAAAGGTGAACAAGTTTATTCAAAAGCTAAATCTGATATAAGATTACGAGCTACCAATACGGCGAACAAGACATATGTTTGAGTAAAGCTCTACAAGCTTATCATACGAGGAGAAATGAGAATTAACTGAGCAAATCAGGAAAATCAGCCATGATAAGATTTTAGAGCTAATTGAGATTTTCAGAAACAATTGTCCAGGTGCGCTTTTGTAAAAAGATGACAACAACGTTAGATTAATACTAGATCGACTGGACAGAGATACTTATAATTTAATAATAGAATTCCTTTACGAATAGTAAAAATGCTTTCTTAAAAATGTAACAGATTTGGCCAGAGGGAATATGCCCGGGAGCACATGCATCATCTATTAAAGCTTTCAGAAATCAAACCAACTATTTCTATAAGGTCTCCAAGATAAATTAAATTTAATGGGAAAGCTAGAATCGCTAAAAAAGTAAGAGATAATGAAATTTAGTATTAAAATAATATTTTGCTGTAGAAGATGATCTAAATTACTAAAAATCCAACTAATTTAAGTCCTAAGATGACTAGGCCTAAATCATAGCATATTTAATTGAATTATTATAAGAAGAAAAGAGAAATATAACAGATTTATCAGTAAAACTCTTAAATTTTGAATAGATTAAAAAAAACTAAGTCTAATTACTCTATCAAGGAATGGCAAAAACATGCTAAATAGTCTAAGTATCTTTCAAGTTAACTTAGTTAAAACTCGAATAACCATAAAAGATCTATTAGCTATACTCCAACAACTTTTATGCAATTAAGCATTCCATCTAGACCAAATACTGCAAGAATATCAACTTATAAAGAATCTGTACAAAGACCTAAAACAGCTGCAAGTCATAATAGAATGAAATCCCTTTGAATAATAAAGAAAATACTATGTGAAATGTTAATATTTAAATTCCCCTTCATTATATCTCAATACTCCTTTGGCATATACTTGCTTAATTTTACCTTTTAGCTCTTATTGATTATATAAACAATTTTCTGGAAACAAAGTTGCTTGTTAATCAATCAACTCAGATTAAAAGGGATTTCAAACAATGAAATCCGCAAATTTACCTTATTTAATTGATCCTCTCACATCAAAAATGTTAAAAAGTTTTGCAGGATTTTCCGAAAACTTTTCTGATAACTTTACAATTTGCTTCTCCAGTTCTTTTTAGCTTTTAACTCTTGCCATTATTTTTGTCCATACAGCCTGAAGAGAATATCCTAGTACACTAACACCATTTACAGCTTTCCTGAAATTGCCCGATCCGATGGTCTTGAATACCGAATCAATACTAGAATGTCTTGATTCAATAATGTCTATGCATTCTAGAAAGTATAATTCCCATAAAAGGTTCCTATTCTTTTCATCTCTTATAGCTGGAGAGTCTTTAAATTTAGTTTATGACGATTTTACATCTTTTCCAGAGAAATAAAGGTAATGTGGAGTTGTTGAACAGGTTAATAGCTAGTTTTTATCCTTAGTTTTTCTTATATTGTTAATTGCTACTGCTGATGCTAAGGTTGATATATGTAATTTTATAGGCACTTCTTACCATGCTTGTAGTAGCTTCTTAACACCATTCTTCTCTCATATATCAGGATAGTTTGCTAGATGATTACTGTATTATTTATCCTATTCTTATACATATTCAGGAGAGTTCTTATCTAAACTTAGCAATTAAGGCCTTCTCCCTTAAAGTCGTTTATAAAATAGCGAGTTTTCTTCATTAAACTCTTCTTTTATAGTTATTTTAGATACACGCTCAGGAATCTTGAATCCTTGCTTATCTACAAACTCTCCAAAGGATAGATCAGAAGTAGAGTTGATGTCTTCTAGCTAACCAGGCTATGCAGAATATGACTTTGTTACAATATCAAGCCAATCATCTTAAATAGTAATTTTAGAGATGGATTTTCTACGATTATCTTCGTTATACAAAGTCATTCCAGATCGACTATAGCTGTACTATTCAGCCTCAGATATAGAGCTCATATTAGACTCAGAGTCTCTAATTTTTTTCTCAAGATCTGATAAAGCACTATCTTTTCTTTAACTTTAGACATCTTCATCCTAAAATATAGGAGATTTTTCAGGACTCATCGGAGAATCTCCACTCTGGTATAAATTTTCTTATGAAAATATACAAAAGGAGTCAATACTGTTTTTTTTCTCATTACCTTCAAAGCTTTAATAAGTAAAAGATTTTTATAAAGGATCATTTTAGTCATAATCACTGAGATCACTGAATAGATCTTCTTCTCCACTTTCATCAGTGTCTTTGGGGCTGATTTAGTCAGGAAAGGCCGCTGCGAAGAATTGATTATCATCTTTAAGTTTGTTGAATCTGGAATCAAGGCTTTAGTTTCTAAAAGGAGAGGCCATGTAAAGCATTCTTGCTTAGGGATATTACGGATCCAGAATTAATGGTAAGTTAAATTACTGAATTTATCGGAAAAGTTCCACATAATCTTCGTCCACTTATGATATTTTTTAGCTAGGAGGGTACAAGTAGCCTTTTAATCCTAAAATATTGTCTTATAGAGGTACAGGTATTTAACAATCATTTTAAATTGTTAAAAGGTAGCCTATATCACACAAGTTGTTAGTTTATTGTCACTTGTCCTTTTTATGGTGAGAAAGTTCAACTATTAATAGTGTAACGCCCCCTTGTATGGCCATTTGGGTTAAAAATTATTAGGCTTCCCACTCTTTCCGGACATTAAAGTCTATTATTCCTGGGGAAATGTACGACTCTGATAGATCAGAAATATCGTAGTCGGGATACATTTAGCAAACTTCCTAGAAAGTACTACCACTTTCCATTTGAATAACCTAATGGATAATATCCCCTTAGATCAGAAGCAGAGCGGGCTGAATGCGGCATTCTGTTGATTGATATTGTTCGTCTAAAACGACGTGCTGGCTGAATACTCCATAAATTGACATATTTATCATGAAATTTTCTGTTGTTAAATAATATTTTCCGAAGTATTTACTAATTTTATGTTAAACTAATAATTTTAAATGATTAATGGATAAAATGATTTTACTACAATGTCTTGTACTATTGAGCCTGTAATTACTCGTAAAGGAATTGAATTATGCTTAAGATAGGGAACAAAGCTTAGGTTGATAGGGATGGTCAAACTTGTTTTTCTTAATAAAGTTGTGTTATCAGGCTTCATAATTATGACTATTTGTATTAATTTTCTTAAATGGCATTGGATTTTGATAGCTGTATTAATGTACAAATTGTTTTAATTTATAGATTATTGATGGATATGCTATGAAATAAGTTAATAATACAAATATACGTGTATTAATTAAAATCTGTACAAAATAGAATAATATTGAACTATTTTTTTATTTACAGAATGTAATAGTCATTGCTTCTAATATAAAAATAAAATTATGAAAAGTACTATATAAAAGGAACACTTTCTATTCAAAGCATTGTTCTGTATAACAAATGCTAAGAAAAACTATTATAATACTAAGTAGGATTATTTATCATTTTTTAATAAATGTTCTTATGTAACAAACCTCTCTATCACTACTCTAACCAATACAAATCGGATTACTGCATATAATAACCCTAGTTAGTACTCATACTATACAATAATATTATTATACACCTTTTTGTTAATTTTATTAAATTTGCAAATTAAAATATCTCTAACCCACATGCAGAATATACATATCAGTTTCTACTACTAAATAGCAAACTTTCAGACATTAACTTTCAAATTATAAATCCTAGAAGTATCAAATTTTAATAAGAATTATATTAACTACAAATCCATGCTGCTTTCCTTTCTTCCCCCTTCATACGCGCTTCGCATTCTATGGTAACTTTGCAAATAGCAAAATTTACATTTTCCCTTTGCATACAATAATTGATTATTATGAGGACAAAGCCACGCATACCTCTGCCTGCCTAAACTATGATAGCAATTATTGCACATATTCTTAGCATAATGCCTTCTATTGGTATGTGGGCATGCTGTTACCTTCTTTACGCCTCTTCTACCTTAATTTCTTTGATCTCTGTCAGAATTACTCTATTCTGCTGCTTTATCAAAATCAAATAAAGGATTAAGAGAGTTAAAAGGGCTGGGCAGTTGCAGTGAAATTGGCCACTGGCTGGATTAGGTTTGATTTGAGAGTAAAGAGTACATACCCGTAAAAATACTTGATTAGCCATTATCTTTGTTCATTTTATTGTCTAAAATTAAAATCTAAAGTTTTTATTACAAGGCTCGAAATTATTTTGCATGAAGAAGGGTGATTTGAGAATTCTGGTTTATAGAATTGGTTTTAAATGTGTTCCTTGGGTAAATTATCATATTATGTTGTGTTTTTTTTATCTCATTCATCATGTTAGTTTTAACATGTTAACATTAAAAGAACTCATAGTCAATTATAGGGTATGCAATTGACAAATTTAAGGGTTTATACAGTTATAAAAATAAATTCAGGTTTATGTATAACTTATGTAAGCAAGTATACTGCATTTTGTTATTTCTTGTTATATTATTGCAATTATTTTCTTTTGTATGGAAATGAATAAATAACACCTATAAGTCTTAAAATTCCAGTTAATATCAGGTTCTTTACTCTAAATATTATTATTTAAACCTTTCAATTGCATTATTTAAGAGTGCTTTTGTATAATTAAAACTCATATGCAGTTCTCACTGTTAGAGTTTATTAAGCTTTTGATGAATTATTGATACAATTTATTATTGATCTATACATTGATAATCTACGTTTTTAGTTGTTAAGTTTACTATAATATTTAGAATAATTAATCTAAAATACATTATTCAATTATACTTTAACTTTTTAGCCCTTTCTTAATTAATTTTATAGATTAAGTTGTAAATTTGTATAAAAGGTAAACCCAAAGCTATGTTATCATAATATTTAAAGCAAACTTCTTTGAGTACTTAACTTATGGCACATTTTTAATATTTGTTAATTAAAAGAAAAATAGCAAAATCTATAGTATTTAATGTCGTCATCATTAAAATGGTATCTAATATTAAAATAGAAAAATCATATTTGATAGGGATTAATGACCTTATATTTTAGATCATAATAGAAATAAGGATGAAGCATGCATTTGAAAAAAATAAAAACAATTTATTCAAATTATAATTACTCTCTGTAATCGTATTTATATGCAATTAGACAACACTCATAAGAAACAATACTATGCCTCAACAAAATTTACAAAGATGCCAAAAAAACTAAAATATATTTCTTAACTATTACCTAACTTCTATATCAACAACTGTAGTATTCATCCATATCACCCCTTTAATACAAAAACATAACCTTATAGTCTATCAATACTTTATAATAATTTTTATCATAAAGATGAAAGACTTTAGGTGTAAATACTGCACAAAAAAGTTCAAAGACAATTCTAAGTTAAGAAGACATCAGCTTGTGCATACAGGAGAAAGGCCCTACAAGTGCCCTTATTGTGAGAAGTGCTTTTCACTGGATTACAATCTATAAACTCATATAAGAATCCACACTGGAGAGAAACCCTACAAATGTCCGTTCCCTGGCTGCAATAAGAGCTTTACATAGGCTGGAAATCTTAACCTGCATAAAAGCACAAAGCATGGATTACCAAGGACAGCTAAAATAAACCATGTAAACATTCCTGATAACAGCGAGCATAAACTTATAACTGGAAGTTTAGCTGACTTACCAGAGCTACCTTTAACTAGTTAGAAGATAAAATATTCTTAATTATATATCTTATTATAACTCTAAAGGCTGCTAAATCTGATACAACTCAATATATAGATTTATTTCATGTATTAAACTAAACAATCATTTAAATAATGCAGGTGCTATTTACTAACAACTAAGCATTACACATTTAAAACAGATTAGTATAAATATGGAAATCAAAATGCAAGCAAACTAAGCTGAATCCTTGATGGAATCAGTGCCTTAGCCTACTATAAAACTACACAGAAGACTAGAACACTTAATAACTCTATTACAAAAGTACAAAAAGCCAACTTAAGAGTAAAGATAGCAAAGCAGTGAAATACTAGCAGGAACTAATTTTAACCCATAAAGCATTGAAACGATCATGAATAGAATTAATCAGCGAATAAAAATGAAACCTAAGAAATCCCAAGCTAAGATTGAACAGCCAGAAATATACGAGTAGTAATTTCAAAGCAAACTTATAGTGAATGTAATTGATGACATGGACAAGAGAACATTGAGTAAGAATAGGCGGGTAAGTAAATGGCCATTACTAAGGGATTAGCTGATTTAGGGTAACTAAATCTAAATTAATCAAGCATAACCTTTAAACATACAATCAAGGTTAAGTGAAGCCGTTATTTGCTACAGTCAGGTGATCAAATGCTATTTTTAAAGTATGATAAATAACTCGAATTTGAACCTAGTACATGAGCTGTATAAGGCAGAGATGAGTAGAAGTGATGGGAATAGGGATAATTTTGAAATAGTATGAGAATTACTATAAAAGCAATTAGAAGACACATCATAAGGAATTACGAGTATAATGTAAAACACATGCGAGTTCTATGAAAAAAGATTCAAAATGATACTTTTTTCTTAGTTCTCAAACACTTAAAACTTATTTCAAATACTAGAGAACTATATAAGTACTTAAACTCAAAGCAGAATTCATACTTAAGCCTTGCAAGACGCAGAGTCTATTAGATGGGCGATTCTGTACTACTTGCTTCGGTGTGGGGAGGAGTAAGCTGCTATAAAATACGCTAACGAGTACAATATATGAATAGCAGCTCATCTTGAAGAGTATGTTTCAAACAATTATTACCTAGGCTAGAATAAATCACAAGAACTCTGCAATTTAGCTTTAACATCAGATAACTCCTTTCTGCAGGCCATTGGAGTAATTTTAACTAGAATTAATGAGGAAGTAAATCCTGAAATTTTTGTTACTATAGAAGACAGTTTATGGTTTAGGCTGAAAATATGCGATGACACAATAGACGACACTTAGGCTCTTCCATTATTCGCCCTATAAGCCGAGGTTAAGGCGTCACAACTACAGAAACCGTTGATTTAGACCCTGGCACTGATATCAGTGCTTTGCTACGGTGAGGCTATTTAACTATTACTAGAAAATTATTAGACAGAAGCAACTCATATAGCAATTGCCTTGAATTCTGCTAGAATACTCCCATTATTGACAGATTGATTCACTGATTTTGATGTTAATGATGGTATAACTCATGTAAATCTATCACTGTTACTATGCAATTATGTTAAAATATTCAGACCTAATTATGTTAACGAGGGACTTATATATATAAGCTTAATTCCTTCGAGTTAATTACTAATAAAAGAAGCTACGGAGTTCCTAATAGCAAATGAGAATTATTAAATTGTATTAAACTATGAAATCTACATATTCTCTAATTAATTCAAATAAAAGGTTGGGTTGGAAATATACAGACAAATAGTTAAAGGATTCGCAGATTATGCTTTATAAAAAGGTGACAAAGAAGCCAGTATACTTTTTGATTTAATAGAAGATCATTAATAAGTGTTAATTTCTTGGATAAATGAGGCTAAATTTAAACTAAAAGAGTTAAAAGCACGTTGGGATTCAGAGTATGAAAGACAAAGAATAACAGTTATAAAGGGATAATCACCTAGAGTATCATGGGTAAGTGACACTCACCCGCAACTTTACAATCAATACAGAAAAAAGAGAGTGTTTTAAACTTACCCAAAGCTAGATAAAGCATTGGATCTCATGGATGTAATGCTTACTTTTTACAATTGTGCTATAAACAAACATCTGAAATAAGCCATAACTGTCCTAGTAGCAGCATAATTTCTACCTCTACGTTAAAACATGTCATCTTTCTAAGCTGTGGAGGTTTGCAAGAATTTAGATCTATCAGTATAGGAAGAACTCCCCAGTTTAATCAAGACAGCTTTGGAGGCTTTAGAAATACTATGTGAAAAGGAGTAAGAGTATATAACAGATTTAAGGTCGTTGGTTAATTTCCATGGAGAATTGCTACAAGGGCTGAAAGTTAACTCTATTGTGCAGGGAAATCTATCAAGTATGAATGCTTATATACGAGAACTTAAGGGAAGGCTAATTTGAGCATTAACTTTTTACCTAATTGTTATTTCTTATTTTATGCAGCGAAATTCTTGAAATTTGGCTAAAACCTGCCCATTAGTGCACTGGAGAGCCATTCTTTGAAGATTTTCGTTGTAATTTGTTTACCAAATAGTTCTTTAT
Organism: Condylostoma magnum; assembly: GCA_920105805.1. NCBI lineage: Eukaryota > Ciliophora > Heterotrichea > Heterotrichida > Condylostomatidae > Condylostoma > Condylostoma magnum. The sequence continues at coordinate 59,162 of CAKKTI010000030.1, forward strand.
TGCAAAATCCTTCTATCCTTTATTTCCTATATTGTATCTTATAATTATCTTTGCAAAAGTTTAAAGGGAAATATCTCCTGGTCCATTGAGTTTTAGTGCTTTTGCATATAGATATTCCATTACATTTTACGGTATTTTTTCATCAAGCTTTTAAAGACATTGGTTAAACACTGTCTCAGAAAGAGAGTGTATATTGTTTTACCTAGCAAATGATATAATAAATGCAGTTTGTTTTTGCTCTAGTATTCTGTATATCTCGGCCAGTACCTCTAAAAACCTGCATTTGCTAGTCATATAATCATCTGAATTACAGCAGCTATTAAATTTATTCAAATTGATAAATTCAGAGAATTCTTCTTTTGATATTTCTTCATCCCCATTTGGATCTAACACTTCAAATAGAATACTTACATCTTCTGCTGGCATCCAAATATCTAGAACTGTTCTTAATCCGTTTAAAAGTTCATCCTTACTTATACTTCCTCCTCCATCTTCGTCTAATTATGTAAATAGATTCTCTGGAGTTTAGCCTAATTTTGCCATTTTATGGCATATTCTAAACACCAGAAAGTCTTTCAAGGTTACAGTGTCAGGCCTGAGGAGCTTAATTGCTATTGCCCTGCTGTATTTATCAGTATCAAAAATTTAGTATATTAATGAGCATACATCTATAAGATATGCCATTCCTCCAGTAACGGATTTTTATTACTTACTTGTAATGGACATTTAATACGGATTTCTTGAATTCTCCTGTGATTGTTAATGTCTGAATGTCTTTTTAGCCTTTCTATGAGTATTAGCTTTCTCTATAAGGTTATTAAACTCTATTCTTGTTTTTGTTATAAAGGTAGCTAAAGTAACATCAATTGGCTCTGGGTGATAAATATTGAGTAATCTACAGAAAATTGATGCATATGGATGTCTTCGCTGATAAAGAATATGCAGTGCTGGTATAAGTTAAGATAAACAACGAAAGGCTAGCTTATCAAGTCCAAAATTTCTTCGGAGATGTTCAATTAGGAACTCTTATATCTTGCGAGGCTTTCTGTATGCCCTAAGGTCTTATATATCCACTTCATATTTTTTATCCATTAATTCCTCAAAAAGCCGGAATACATTAGAATCTGGCATTGGTTTCTCATCAGGGAATGTATACTTTTTGAGACAGCTTAAAATTGTATTGTTTTCTAGCTGTGATCTGTAATCTTAATCTATAAATTGCTTAGCATTGTTTAAATCTCTTGTATCTAATTCAGCATCTTCATTATCATCAATTATTAAGTCTTATGGTATATCTAGTTCTGTTGGTTATTCTTCCTCTTCATTCCAGCGTGCAAAAATCTCGTATAAATCCTCCTTTACTAGTCGGCTTCAAGCTGTTAGCAATTTTTGCAGTAAATCTCTCTTATTAATTTTTTTCTTTTACTTGCCCTATATTTACATTTCATTACTCCAGAAGACTAATTGAACTTCTTTAGACTTTAATAATTCGTTGTATTTTTATTACAGTTCTTAAAACAGTGTATTTTTATCTTTAATGGTGCCTTCTAATTACTCTATCTTAGATTGATAGCTTTTAATCAATTCCTTTTAATCATTATTTTAGCTCATTAATTCAATTTGCTCCTTATACCAAGCTTCTTTACTTTCTCATTCCTGTTTTGATTATTCTATGAATTTTTCCTACTCTTTATTCTTATTTTCCAAAGTGTTTATATCACTCTTATAGAAGCCTTATAAAAGTTCTAGATTATTTTTGCTTCTTTATACAAGAATTTAGCTCTCTGGTTCCTACTCCTAAACCTATGAAACAAGTTTTCCATAAAAATCAACAATATCATTTAGGTTAGTATAGCAATTTTAGAAATTATCCTTAGATCTATCTTCAGGCATTTCTTCCTTTTTAAGCCCCTCAAACTTAAATGGATCCCTCTAAACAATAGAGGCATTATTTCCTCCTCCACATAGTCCACCCATTTTAGAATATTTTGTAATGGAGTAGAAATATGATCAACTCTTTAAAATTATTCTAATAGGAGATTCAGCAGTTGGTAAAACATCAGTGCTACATAGGTATGTAGATGATACATTTAATTTTACTCCAAATCATTTTCCAACAATTGTAATAGATTTTATGAATAAAAAAATAGAGTAAGATAACAAACGAATTATATTGTAAATATGAGATGTGAAACGCTAAGGTAGATTCCGTAATATGGTAGCAAATTACTACCGTGGAGCCAACGGAATAATGATCTTTTTTGATGTAACAAACTATGAAAGCTTTTAAAGCACTGAATTATGAGAAAAAGAGACTAATACTCATCTAAGAACAGATATTCCAAAGATGCTAATAGGTAATAAGATCGACTTAGAATAGTCCCGGATGGTTTCTTACGAAGAGGGATAAGAAATGGCTGATAGACTGGGCATGCAGTACTTAGAAATCTCAGCATATAATGACTTAAACATAAAAGAAGCATTTCAAACAATGGTTCACTCTTTACTAACAAAATAATCATCTGCTGTGAGCAGAGAAGGTATACAGCTTAAACTACAACCCGAAGAACCTGTAAGAAGACAGTGCTGCGGCTGATGAATTAAATTAACTTATTATAATCCACTAAAATGGGATGCTGCCAAGGAGGAGAATTTGGACCTGTGCAATAAGCCAGGCAAGTAAATACTATAAGTGATTTATCAGTAAGGTCTAAATTCGTAAGGAATCAAAGAGGGAATATAGAAGATTTCTATGAAATTGGGTAAAAAATAGGAGAAGGAGGATATGCTTAGATTTTCTAGGCGAAAGACTTGAGTTCAGGGGTAATTAGAGCTGTTAAGAAGATACAAAGGGACATGACGGTCAATAATGCCTAGGATATCATACAAGAGGCAGAGATACTCAAGAATCTGGTAAATTTTAAGCAGGATCATCCTAATATTGTGCCTGTTATACAAATTTTTGATACTGAGGAATTTGTGTATATAGTTTCCGAGCTATGCAGCGGAGGTGACTTGATTTCTAGGATAATAATGGAAGATTACCTATCAGAGCACTACTCAGCTAAAATCATCCGTGATATTCTGTCCGCTCTTTACTACTGTCACAATGCTGGGCTTGTTCACAGGGACATAAAACCTGAAAACTTGTTATTTGAGAATGAAAGCTCAGATGCTCGTTTAAAGGTAATTGATTTTGGAATTTCCGAAAGATTGTATAGAAGAGTAAAACAAAGTGTTATTGTAGGAAGTGCTTATTATATTGCTCCTGAGGTTATTGAGGGAGAATATGATGATAGGTGTGATGTATGGAGTGTAGGGATAATTCTGCATATATTACTGTGTGGGTATCCTCCGTTTAATGGGGATGATGAGATAAGTATAGTTAATTCTATAATGAACGATCCCGTAAAGCTAGTACCTGAGGACTGAATACATGTATCTAGCTCAGCTAAGAAACTGGTATTGAAAATGCTAGAAAAGGATTACAAAAAGAGGATTAATGCTTAATAGGCACTTATGCATGAGTGGATTAGGGATAATGTAAAAGAAAATTCAAACGAGAGGCCCCAGGCTTAGAGTGTTCTATAGAATATGACTCTTTTCACCGTAAGTTATAAGCAGTAGTAAAGCAAGTTGAGACAGTAAATCCTAGCATATTTGATTTACAATTGTCCTCCTATAAATGAATAAGAACTAGGGGATGTGTTTAGATCCCTTGATGTTAATTCAGATGGACATATATCACCGCAGGAGTTAAGAGATGGGTTTAAGACACTTGGACTACGCACTGAGCAAGAGGCAGATTTGATATTTCAGCAATTCGATACTGATGGTGTTGGATATTTAAACTTTACTGAATTTAAAGCAGCTGCTAATGATTGGAAAACATTTTCTATTGCTGATAAGCTCGAATAACTGCTATAATCATGGGATAAGAAGGATCGTGGGTCCTTAAGTTATCAAGATGTATCAGATATGCTAGGCACTGAAGTTGATGATGAGTGAGATTAATTGGAAAAGGACATAGAAGGGAACGTTGATATAGAACATTTCAAGAACTATATAATGGGGAAGTTAGATTTGTAGCTTATAAAAACAGTTTAAATCACTAGTGTTCGAATATATATAACTAAATTTGCTCTCCTAATAACTCAATAGATTTCGTAGAAGGATTAAACCTTTCTAATCTTACTTTCCAGTTACTGCCTTCTGGTGCAAAGTACAGAAGTCCATCAATCCAAAGAGGTGTAGCATAACTTCCTGTACATATTCTATCGATTTTTGAGCTTTTACAATCAAACCCATCTTCATAGTCAGTGTAGTATTACTCAACATTGTCTTTTCATATTCTAAAAAATCCAGTGAAACTAGGAATGAGTGTAGTTCCTATATAATTGATGTCCTCTAGCTGTATTTGTATGCGACGATACCTGAAATTAGAGTAACGGTAAACAGTGCGTGAATTCCCGTTGAAAGAGGATCCTCCACCTATGTAAATACCATCGTCCATAGCCATAGCAGTGAATCCCCACATGGCTTGAGGAAGTGGCTTTATAGTATTCCACTATCCATTGTAGTAAACTTCACTTGAATTAAGAAAATCCTCAAAATAACCCCCGAATACATACACACCATCATTAAAGTAACATACTCCTGGGAGCTAGCGTAAGGGATGTCTCGGTATAAATGGAAGATCATGCACTGTATAGTCTGAACTAATCAGACAATAAACTCCATCCCCACATACTACTAACTCTCCAGTAGGAAGCATCGCACATACGGAGTATTGCCCAGACTTGAACCCAGGGACTTCTATTGATATAAATTGTTGATTTATGATATCATATTCAAGAATTTGTCGGCTTTATCGCCCAATTGAACGGAATAGTAAAGGCTCTTCTATAGAGCCAGTTGGAAGAATACTACCCCTTGATGATATACTAACGCGGGGATTTGAATTTACTCTTGGTGTGATTGTGCTGTACCGAGTAGATTTTTTTAGGGTTTGCATTAGTTTAGATTCTAATTCGTGTATTTAGGCTTGGTAGTCTATTATTTACTAGTCTTATTCGTCTATTTAGGTAATCAGTTAATCTATGTAATTTTTGTCTTTATAGTATTAGATTTATTGATATTTAAGATGATCGCTTAATCTACAAATTTCTGATTGATTAGTAAGGTAAGCTGACTTAAGATTTTGGATTTTGTGGAATTGGCTGTTGATTTTTATCAGGTTGCGCTTGCTTGTTTATTAAAGTTATAATTGGCCATTTTGCAAATCCCAATAACTGTTTTGAAGCTTTATGAATTTAAGGTTTTCCAATTATAAGTTTTAATTGAAATGATCTAGTTCATCATTCTATCTTTCAGTTATTTACTAGTATTTTCATATACTATTATTAGGTTTTTTCATTTTATCTATATATTTTTAAATATCCTTGAGTTTTATCTTAATTTGTGCATATTTTTACTCATATTTTTAAGCTCATTCTAACTTTTATTCCATATCCTTGCACTTCTCAATCAAACCAATAGTAAAATCCATAATACCCTTTCTATCCTCCTCAGCCTATAACAACTTAAACCTATACACTTCCTCATCCCTTTTATCTCTATTATCCTACACAACTTTTTTCAAAATTTGCACATATAAAGCTGATTCTTTATTATAAACATCAATCATGCTTTTTAACTACTCAATACTCAAAGCTTAAATAATATATTCAACTAATTACTCCTATGCCTCCATCACGGAAAATAAAAAATATACAGAGTCTTCTAAATCGACTTATATAGCACCCCTTTGGATTTGATCTAGTATCCAGTCAGCAAAGGCCTTACCCTTTTACTGGTCGATTTGTAAGTCATTCTTAGATACTTATGCTTCAGAGCAATTAAAATTAATAACTAACTTTTTATTAAGTTATTCAATTTCATCCTATTTAAGCTCCATGGTCTCCATAACATGATTACTTCAACCGCTCAGCATATCATCTACAAATTTGCTATAATCCACTCTGCCTTCAGAATCTTCCATTTTAGATTAATATTACAACAAATTACTTATTAAATTGTATTATAATGCAAGTCATATTGTCACTTCCAATTGTAGAGGTGTACTTCTGGCTAGGTTTTAGACATAGATCAAACATTTCGGTTATTATTTCTTCCAGGGAAAGCTTCTACAGTCGTTAGTATATAAAGCTGCAGCACTGTTGAGGAGTAAGCACGTCTCATATACCATCACAGGCTATTACCATAAAATCATACTATGCTGTAAGCTTTAATCTGAATATATCGGGCTCAGCTGTTATACATTATTACTCAGGTGGTAAATCACGATTTTTCTTGAATCCAAAGTCTCCTAAACTCCTGGATAGATTAAGAGTTCCCATAATTCTTCCATCTACCACTTCTCCCCCGGCATTTTAGATTCTATCCCATTCCCTCGGTAAATTAGGCTTATGATCCTCTGTGATCTAAATAGCCTGACCTTAGCTAGCAATTACTAGCCTAGAATCCCCAACATTTCCTATGTTTATAAAACCGTCTTGAATTACAGCAACAACAGCTGTACATCCGGCCTATGTAGTTTATTACCTAGCTTGCAATTTTATCTCCTAGGATGTTCTCCAAAGCTTGTCTAGCTTCCTTTACCCTCTAATAGTTCTTAACTATTCATCGAGCTGTAAAAAGGAATCAGCTAATGCTATATCACTTCTACCTTACTGAAATTATTCTTAAGATGTAAAAATATCATAAAAGTGGGTTGAACAGTACTCTGCTACTTCTTTCCCACCATGTCCATCAAACACTCCAAATATATGAAGATTTGGTTGTTATTAAACCAAGCAGGCATCTTCCATTGAAATCCTTCAACCTTGCATTTCGCAGGAAATATATGATATATTTTCCAACTGCCCTTGTTGTATATTCTTTTTAGAATTTGGCTTTCCTAGCATATTACCCATTTTTTAATATATTTAATGAAGCTCAGTGATCTTGGTATTCTTCAATTTGTTCTTAAGTTGGTGAATCTTTGTTTCTATGTTTTCCAGTTATATTTCTAAATGCTACTTTTTGTATTTTTGGGCCTGGCTTCTAGTATATTGAGGAATTTTGCATAGCTCAGATTCTAGCTGTTATTTGTGAATTTGAAGTTGTGTTATGTCACTTTCTATGCGGGAGATTCTGGGGTTATTATTAAATACAAAGTTAAGTCGGGATTAGGATGGAGTTTTAGTCATATCAGGCAAACTTCTCCCTCGATACGCTAAATTAGTAGCTGATTACGCTGAATTCTTAGGAGTTGAAAAGTTTTCAAATTCATTTTATGTATTTTAAAGCATTTGTTTTAATTTATTTATTTACACTGGATTTCCATCATTTAATGCTGAGTTTAGATTATTTTAGATGTTTGATAGATAGTATAATACTTTAGATTCAAAATTGTTAGTATTATCATCTTCTGCTATATTATTTTAATTGTTGTGTACTTATTATTGCTTTTGATTTATGTATCATTGTATAGTTTTATCTTTATTTCTTAACTTTTATTCGTAATCTTTCTTGATATCTATTATTTCCTGTTCTAGTTATTACTTTTCATGAGTTTAGAACTATAGTCTATCTTCTAGCTCAAGGTTGTCCTATTCAATTTCATATAATCTTTTCCTTACCCTATTCAACGAATTCTCTAAATCTGATTTTTCACTGTAAACTTGATTAATCTTTAAATGATCAGTACCTTGATAGTTCTTTAACTACCTTTACAAACTACTCAATTCTTTTTCCTTTTCATCTATTATATTTTGATACTTTTACTTAATAGAACTTAATTTTCTTTCATGTTATATCTAAAGATTCTAATTAACTCTTTAAAGCCCATAAACTTAGTGTTACAAAATGCTCATTTGTTGATGAATATTATCATAATAAGGTACTGGACTCTAATAAGCTCTTTGATCCTGGTTAGGTGTATAGTAATAATGAGTTTATCCCATATACTCCTCGTTTTTTGGATTAGGAGTTGAATATCTATATTTGTTTTATTCGTTATATTATCTAGAATGCTTTTTTCTCGGTTGTGGAGATCTATAAATAAACTATGAATTTTACATCTAATCCTACTTGTCATAAGATCTATCATTCTCTAGTTGATTAATACTTTCCATGAGCCTTTGATTTTCTACCATGTTATACAACTTCTAATAAATTTACAAAATTCCCCATAATAAACTAAATGTTACTAATCTCTATTAGAGTATAAATTATATATTTCTTCTACAATCTGTTCCTCTAAACTCCCTTACTCATTCTCTAGCCATACCTTCATACTAGAAGTGACAACAAGTACATCTCTTTGCCTCGTTTACAGCAAATTTCCAATAACCATATCAACATTGTAAAACTATAGAGCCTTTTAGCACTCTTCTTCGAATATCAATGGATCAGTTTCTAGCTTAAATGATATAACTAACGAATCTGGGCACATCTGCTTCAGTACTCCAAGTTTCTTGGGCACTTAACTCAACTCTAGCGTAAATGTCTCCCTATCCGACTTTACCTTATGCACAGGTGCCTCAGTGGCTAGCATATAGTTGCTTACAACAGCCGATAAGAAAAACACAGTATCTCTTTGCCTGGGTTAGACAATAGCAGCTAGACTCTCCAACTACTATAAATACTCATTTACAGTTACAAAAGTTAAAACTAATAATTTGTTTTAATCAATATACTAATGGTACAATTACACACCCTCAAGCATTGACTTAGTGACTGTATGGACATTTTATAAGTTTTCATAGGACAGTCTTCTAAGGAAAGGCTTGTAACAATGGTCCCTTGTAACAAATATGACAGAAAATCCTTTTAAGAGAAAGTATTCTGCTGATATTGATCCACGTTTTCCAGTAGAAAAGTTTTCTATAGAGCGTACAGTGTTCTCTTCTAAAGGCACAGATGTACCTCCACTAGTAACAATTGCAATTCTTCCAGAATTGGCCTCTAAAAATGCCTCAATCTACTATTAACTTTCCTACTAACTCAAACTAGATAAAGTCCTAATAGATGTCATTTTTGTTAAATGTTAAAAAATTACTATGGTTAGCATTGGTTATGTCTACTCTAGCTTCATTCTAGAATACACAGGCTCAATAATTACTTTTTAGTCCCTGCATGCGATTAAAAGCTACTTTTATTAACAAGAGCTTTAAACCGGTTTTTTATGCAAGGCTCAGAGTAGTTTCCAATCAAGCCTGCAATATCACTTTTTGGGAATTTTCTGAACAGTTTAATCAACTGACAGTCATTTTGCATAGTCTAGGGATCTCGGTTAATTTGAAAATGATTTATCCATCTTTCCTTGCAGCATTAGTGAGCTTATTGATTAATCATGCTAGCAATTTATCCCTATTTCTTATATTCGTTGTGTATATTTCCTCTAGTACTGCGTCTTCGGCTTGCCCCAATATACTAAGAGACAAACTACTACTTACTATGATTTATCTTAGCTTTATAATGCATTGTTAGGTACTCTAGGACATTTGCTTAGATATTTGTTTAGTTTCGTAATATGTAAGATAGAGGTATGATTTTGGTGTTGCTCTGCTTTTAGATATTTTACGAATCTATTCTTCTGCAATCTTTTTTCTTGCTTATTTGGATTATTAGGTAGTCTCCGTATGCACTTGAGGAGGAAATAGTGGCTGTTAGGGATTCTCTGTATTAATGTATGCAGGCGTGGAAATTGGCTAGTAGGGAACTAGAAGAAGGTATTTTAACTTGATATTAAATCTCTTTATAGTTTAGTAGGTTATATATACAGTATGGTTCTATCCCTTTTATAATTTATAACCTATTAATACTGTAAATCGCATGATTATTCCTTTATACACATCTTCTATTATTCATTTTAGTAAACCCTTATAGGATATCATATTTACTTAACTAATATTGCTTAATGGAGAATGGTAATAATTCCAAAATTTCAAGTGATTCTAATATGACAATGATATCCTTTGGCCCCGTAACACCAATAAGCACAGTTAATAATACTTCTACTCCAAAAAATGCTCTTCCAGGAAGTTTTAGAACCCTTTAATTTGAGTCATCTACTATTAATAGTTAATCGGAGGGTAATTAATCTGAGTTATATGTGCAAAGATCTTGCTGTAATTGCAACTTAATTTAATTAGACTAAAAATTGGTTATAAAAGTAAACTTTTTATTTAGGAAAGTCAAATATTTATTAAACTATTAAAACTGATAACTTTTTAACCTCATCCAAATGAAAGGATTATCTATTATCGTATCAATCAAAATTCTTTTATCTAAAATACAATCTTATAGTGATTAATACTATTTCGTATAAAACTCATAATATTAAGGCAATTTTGCAAAAAAGCCAGGGTTATTCACCATGAATTTTTTAATAAAGTAGCTTAAAGTTCATTTTGGCTTAGCTAATTGCTTCTATCATTGCTCTTACTATGAGTCTCATATTTATACTTCCACTTTTTAACCATTACTACTTTATCCTTAGATATCCATGTTTTATATTTATACAATACTAAATTCTAGATCGTATACTAAAGACAAATCATATTCTTAAATATCTTCTATAATCATTTGTGAATCTATTGGCTTATGTTTATTTGCTATGAAAGAGCCTTATTTCTAATAGAATAACTTATAACCCGCAATATCACTAGATGGTTATTCAACATTAACAACTAGTTCATCCCATTTCTGGACTATTTTTTCAATTAAACTTTAAATTGTCTTCTTTTGGTCTATATCGATAATAATGGTATGTTCTGTTTGAAGTAACGATATGTTTAATAGAATCTTATTTATTCTATTTGTATTAGTTTATTCATTTTACAACTCAAAAGTTAGAAGAGATTTAGCTCTTCTATTTTTATCGAGACATTAATTGGCAGTTTAGCTGAATTAGTTCATTTATTATTATAAGGGAAAACTATTACCTAATTATGATGAGTTTGATTGCACTAAATAATTTTGTATTCCAATTGTTAAATCTGGGCTAGTAGCTAGACTATCAAAGGGTTAATGGTTCTTATCAGATTCGTTGCTTCATTCGTAGCTTTTCCACTTATAAATTCCAGATAGTTTACCTTCCATTATTATTATAGCTAGACTAAAATTTGATGTAACAAATCATACCAAGTTGTAATATATATTTGAATATAATGTTGCTTTGTGTGCAAATAAAGTTGGATGAAGTGTATTTGTATGATGCTGTAAAAAGTTAAATTACATAAGTGGAGTCCTCTCTCAGTATTTAATAAATTAGTTCAAAATAAATTTAATATTTAGATTTTTAACTTTTCTATAGTGTGTTCCATTTGAATATTGGCAATGCTTTAATTAAATGTATTATCAACCTTTTACTTTATTATTCTTATCATATGTATATTCTATTCCGATGTTAATTGGTATATACTAAATTTCCTCTGCTTTTTTAGTAAAACACATAAATTATATAATACAAATCTATTTCATCTTTTAATCTGCTTTAATATAAAAATCTTCTATAATAGATTGTACATTTAACGATTAGATACAAAGCAAAATTTGTTACTTTACTTAAGCTATGATAAAGGGTAAAGCTGTTTAATATAACGTTCTGAGACTGTGAATATACTCTAGGTTTAACAACTGTTAAATGTAAATTATGCTATTTAATAATAAAACTTCATTATACTTAATTATATTCTTATCTGGCTAAAGTGTTTTAAATAACTAGAGGGAATAAAAGGCAAATAATTCTATTGTTGTTTATATATTAATTCCTATGGAAGTGGTAATAGGGGATAAAATTATTAAAGAGGAAGGAGGAGATTAAGAGAAAAGAAGTCATTATTGTAAAAGGTTTTATAGACCAAATCTTTACCGTAACTAGTAATACTAGACATCAGCAATTGAGAAAACAAATAAAGTGAGGAATCATTATTAAAAGCATAGTTAAGTCTCTATAGTAGAATAAATTTTAGAAAGTAAACCTTTAAGTATTAGCTATGGAAACTAAGCTTTAGATTACTAATAAAATCAGCGAAACTGAGAAGCTAATGCAGTATTTGTAGTAAAAACTAGGAAGCTAATTAGTTATCAGAACAGAAATCTTGCCATCAACTTTTAACTTATCATCTGTCCATAAGACAATTAATTACCTTCTTCAATCATACATCAGTTATCATTTTACATCGTTTACTAAACCTCATTAATATCGCAATTTCAACTAGTTAGAATTCTTATATTTTTAATGGTAGTATTTCTCTTTTCACTCCTTACAGCCTTAAGCTTACGTTCCCTTGCTATACTGGATGATGATGACTCATTGCTATCTAGTTTTCAAGAGGAAATCCAGAGCATAACCTACAGCCAATTTATCTCCAACCCCATCAGTGATTTCCAGGTATACTACATGGCACTAACAAATCCCCTGAAATACTACAATGCTATGAGAAGTATTGGCCCACAAGACAAAATAATTGTGGAACTATCACCTTCTTTTCTACAGAGAGAAGAAATCGTGTACTTCCAGTCAGAAATTCCTAAAGTATCAGATGTCGTCACTGCCATTTTAGAGTATTTTAAGGTAGATGGGAAAATCGCCATTTTTACTGATAAAACCTTACCAAACTTAGAAATATACCAGAAAGTCCTAGATTATGCAACTGGTGATAGATTTGATGTCCTATCTGCTCATCTACTACCTGAGTCGAAAGGAGAGTATATAAGACACTACGTACACAAATATATCAAGCCTTTAAGCTATAAGAAGGTGATATGTCTAGCCAATACCTTACTCTGTGAAAGTTTGAGTGAGGAGCTGAAGAAAGTGAAGCTGGAGAAAGCAGGGCAATTCTTTTTAATGGTGAATAAGTCTTGCTCAAGAATAGATTAAATCGGCTCTATTTGCATACAGTAGGAGCTTAGTTTTCCGTGAAATTCGTTATAAACCGAAAGATTTGATCAATTTTTGATTATTGATAAGCTGATAGGTGAGATTATATCTACTGAAACGTGTCATGAGATTTTTATAGATTGTATAAGAACAGAGCTAGGAAAATGAATCAAGCAATCAACGTAATAAGAATAATACAATATTTGAAACTTGAAAGAAAATGGATGGGAAAAAGTGGGGAAATATGAAGAAAATGAATTGAAACTAAGTCAAGAAATCGTTTTTATAGGAAATACTTACAAAGTGCCTAATAATGAGCTATACTAAATAAAGATAACAGGTAATAAAGATCCATAAGAGCCTAATGGGCTGATAGATGCATAAGCTGTGCCAATAGGAATTATTTATGATATAGTAATAGACCACTATAGTAATTCCGAAGAAATCCTTTAATTCTTTGAGCTAAAAATGCAATATCTAGAAGGATGTGGAGTTATATTCGGTACATATGAGTCCTATCAAAACTGCATTCAAAGCGTAGGAGGAGATTTAGGAGTAGCCTGAGTTTATAATTGATGGGTTACTGGCTTTAAAACCCTTTTTCAGGTATTCAAGGACTTATAAATCGAAGTTTTATTCATGTGCTCGTTTGATGGAACTAAACTCTATGCTGATAGAAGTAAATACCCTTTATATGCAGCAGTTAGTCCTGAATTCGGTGAGAGGTAAGATCTTATAGGAAGAATTATGTCAAGGTATAATTGAAATATGGTAATCATTACTTAAGATCCTTTATTAATCGTAGAGGCTAAAAATCTTATAGAAAATATAGAAAAGCATGGGGTTACTGTTGAAAATAAGAACACAGATTACTCTTAAATAGATATCAGGGCTCCAGAAGATTACGAAGAAAAGTATCCAGAAATTATTGACTCTTACGTCAATGCTTAATCAAGAATATTTTGACATTAAGTAAGACTTTCATAACTTTACTACTTGCCAAGCATATTCTATGAAAGAGGATACAAAACTAAGTTTGTTAATATATTTTATAATGACTTTAATGAATATACATATGTCCCTGAAGGTCATGAGTACTTAAGAGAGTTTTATTAAGGAAGTTTAACGTTAACAAGGTAATATTACAACGGAAATGAAGGCTAATGGGTAAAATAAGCTGTTTTTTAGTAATTAAACGCTGCTACTGCTTAACATTCAGTTATGGCAGACGCATTAATAATGTTAGTAAATAGTCTAGATCACGCGTTAATGAGAGGATTGGACTATGAAAACCCTTACATACTACGAGACATCATGAGCTCTATACCCATTGAAGGCTGCACAACAAGATTGAGAATATAATAAAACGATAATTCTCTATACGAACCATTCGTCAAATTTAATAGTGTAATGTATGATGATGATAAATTAATGCTGAGACTGTACTTCGAGTTCTCTATATTCAATTCCCGCCTTTTTCAATATAATGATTCATTTGAGCACGTTTGAATCACTGGTAGTACAGAACTCCCATCAGCTGTAATTGATACATCTCATGATTGCTATTATAAACCTGAAGGAGAAGTTGATCAAGGCCAGCACTTATCATTTGGGCTTATATCAATGCTGATTACTATCTCGATAATAGTAGCTATAGTATTATTCTCTAAAACTATTAAAAGGAAGGTAAACGATATAGGCAAAAGAACGTTGTATTTATGGTAAGATCTGATGCTGATTTTAGTCATGATAGCTGAGTCAGTTTAGTATATTTCAGCTGGGTTCAAATACGAGCATATTCGTTTTAGTTTTAGCTTAGCAATGGCCACCTTTGGACTACAATTTAGTCCTGAATTTTCTCTAGTTCAATTAACTTATAGAGCTGCAATTATTATGTCAATATCCCTAACAGTGCTCTGGGGACTACTCTATTTGCTATGCTATACTTACATGTCTAAAAGAATACCTAAATTATACGTGGTTGCTAGAATCGGAGAAACTTTGCTTCCTTTAGGATCAAATGCACTTCTACTGCCTGCAGTTAGGATGCTTGTAACTCCATTTTATTGTTATGAAGGCTCTACTAATGATTAGATAAACATGCATTTTAATTGCGATATCCCTTGCTGGTAGGATGAGCATCTTACTTATCTTTTACTAAGCACATTAGCTATTATTATATACATAACATCAGCTCTACATTGCATTTTTAATCATAACAGATTCAAGTTTTATGTAAGAAGCTTGTATATGACCTAAAATTATATACTGGAAAAGGTGATTTTTAAGCTGATTTATATTCTAGCTACATAAGTGTTCATTTATAGCTATGAAATATAATAGCTAATATGTATAGCATTGCTTATTGTGTAATTCTTGATAAGTCTATTTATACGTACTTATAACGATAGAAGAATTAGGTTGATACAATCAGCTGCAGCTATGGCAACTTCATTTTTTGCTATAATATTGTATTTCTCATAGAATTTAGAAGGGTAAATGAATACGATAAGATTTATAATAACTTGCGTTTTAGCTTTTATATGTTTAGTTATTACTGTTATCTTTATTATCAGACGTTCAGTGGCTATGCTAGTAATGCCAAGATCAGTATTGATTGACCATTTATTAAGATATGCTGTTGGGAGATAAAGTTTAGATTCATATCATTAAGCAAGAAGTAGTATAATTCAAGAATAAAATGAGTATATGAATTATATAAAGCAAATCAAGAAATTGTTTGATGATCAGAGATACTTGATGGATAATTAGTTTAAGTAATCTTTTTAATAAATTGGTGCTATTTCCATTGAGCAATTATAATTAATTGAGAATCGAATTTGTTTATACATTTCACTCATTGATATACTTTTGTTATAATATCTACTCTTATTATTGCTTAAGACTAAGGTATCAAATATGCTTTAAATTATTTATAATAGAGTTGTTTATTGTAGTAGTATATACTTATTGTAAAGTCAAGAGTTATCCCTTTTAGCAATTTAAACCTAATGAGAACATAAAATATCACATAAATACTCTACAGAAACTATTTGAGTAGTAATTGCAAATTTTGATGCTGCAATATGACATAGTATTTAAAAAATAAATACAGCCAAGGCAATAATAAGACAATTATTAAACTTACAAAAAGATATTTGAGCATAGCTTAAGAGGCACATTTTACAATCAATTAAATGAGATACAAACCTATAAAGATAGTATTAAATACTTAAGCTGAATTATCTGTAAGACATTATTACTAAATGGTTTTAATAGCAGTTTTATAAAAATATAAGTTATTTGAGACAAGATATTGTAAAAGAGATTATGATGCTATAAGGTTGCAACATTTATAAGTTCCATATAGGGATAATTGATAGTAGATATGCTAGTGCTCAGTCTCTTTAAAATTATAAGATATAAATGAAAGATTTAGCAAAGACAGTTTAATTAGATAGTTCTGTTTGTAGATAGAATAGTTTTAAATAGCTAGTCATAATATATGTATAGCATCCTAAAATTTATGAGCAAATCCTAACATATTTTTATTACAGTTACTACTCCTATAAAGTAAGCAAATTATAGCTAGGGGAAGAGGGTACAGTATACGATTAACTTATGAATTAAAATCAATAAGATTTCAAAAAATTGATGGTAGTTAGAATTAATAACGTTAGATTGCGAAAATCAATATATTCATCGGATTTTGATTTGCATTATATTGAGAAATTATAGATTTTATAATTATTTATATTCAAACTTAGGGTCAGAGTGCATATGTTTTCTTAATGATATAACTATATTTTATTACTTTTCAGTATAATGTTTTTATCAGACGTGCATAAAGTCTAATAATTATACACATTTTTATTCCAAGTTATAGATACTTTAATATCAAACTAATAATTCATTTGCTATAAAATCATATTTTGCATTAACCCTTAAATACAATGCATAATTAAATCAGGCTTAAAGTTTCCTATTCTTGATAAAAAGTCCCCAATTACTCCTATATAAATCTACATACAATTCTACCTTAAAATTAAATACAAAGCTTTCTAAATAACCAAGTTCAATCTCCATTTTAAAAATTACTCTAAACACCCATACATTATCTAAAATGGACCCTCTAGACTCAGATCCCCGAAGAAATCTCCAATAACTAAACATTTTCAACACCCCTACTCTATCCCGAAACCTCCGTATAGGAAATTCCTAATCCAACACTCCTCACTTTGTCCTAACACAAGAATGCCTTAACTACGTCCTATGCAATTTCTGCTGTGATACATTAAATATAGTCTACTCATGCATCCACCACCCAGACTTAAAGCTCTGCTACGACTGTTCAAAACGCATTCCACGATGTATCCACTGCCAATAACAACTAGTGAGAAACCTGCAAATAGAAAGCATGTTGGGCATGATTTCAACTCAATGCGAAGATTGTGGCAAATGACTTCGTCTTACCTAAATTTCAGAACATAAGATGACGTGTAGTACTTAAATCCTCCACTATTGTGCATTTGAGACTTACCTTGAGGGTAAATGTACTTATAGAACAGATAGTGCCAGTGATATAATAGACCATTACTTGAAATTCCACTAAATACAGTAAATAATAGGAATGGACAACCGAGCCATCCTCCCTCACTTTCGTCTTCCTATAAGCTCACGAGACCTAGACAAACCTATCAAAAGCAGTCATATACAACCTTCCAATGTACTTTTAATATACAGACATCAAGTAACCCTTCAGCCCAGTAACATGAGCTTTGTAATAGAATTTGCCCTAAAAAACAACCACAAAGACTTCTTAATAATAGTCCGTTCCCACTACGTACAAAAGGTCACCCTGCTACTAAACATCCCTAAAATGTCTATTATTGGTATATCCTGTGGCTATTTGTTCGACTAGCTAGAAACACGTGAAATATCTACAATCCCCTTTGGCTACAACATCCCTAACTACTAGCAAGACTAAAGCTCTATCATTTCCATAGAGTTTGACTTGGTCCAAATGTACGAGACTTATACATTCATCCACGGTGACGAGAGGTTTATGCAGATCGGCTTATCAGTTGATAATTAATTGTAACTTAATCTTATTACTAACCAGAGATGGTAAAGTTGACATCAGTGCAACTTACTGGGACCTTTGAGGTGTTTTCTCCTTCTACTCTGATGGTGTAGTTTCCGTTAGGGGCGATTCCTGGTAAGAAAGTGCAATAGTTGATGTCACAGGCTTGATTGGCTTAGCAACTAGCTGAAACCTTGACGGCTTCCTTGAATATCTGTACTCCGTTGTAAAGCACGAAGATTTATAGGCTGGTTACGTCCTCAGAGATCTTAGGTAAGGCCTTAATATCAGCACAGATGTTGGTGTTCTTCCTTGGAGGGTCAGGGGTTACTACTACATCCTGGATATTGAGGATGTTAGGGGCCAAACTGCAGGTAGACCAGGATGTACCGAGAGATGTGTCCAAAAATCCACCAGCGTTAGCTACTGAGAAGAGGGTTAGAGCTAGAAGAGCAAATGATTTGGCCATTTTTTTATATTTGTTCTCCAAGTGTATTTTGCTTTTAAATGGTGGAAAATGAGAAAGGAGAAGGTTGGATTTAAGGATAGGGTTAGAGATTTTGGGTGGAAGTTGGAGGGAAGGGAGAAGGAGGTGTAATGAGTATAGGAAAATTTTAGATTTGAGATGCATGAGGGAGGGGATTGTATATGAGGGTTATGGCTCAGCGGGTATTGTGTACTTAATAAGCTTTAGTGGTTTTAAATATTTTATAGTTACCTAGGTTACTTTGCATAGTTATTTGAATAAATTCTCATTGATTTCTCTAGTAGTTCTTTCCTATTCATTACGTTCATTTCTTCTATTTCATCTTCAACTAGGCCTAGTTAATCGATGGTTTTAAGACAATTAGGGATATCGTTGATTTAATTGAACTCGTTTTGAAAGTCCATGTTGAAAGATTCAGGTGCTTCATGTCCCTATAGTTATGCTTCTGCTTATATTAACTATGCAATAAAGGCTTCAATTGTTCCCAGATTTCTCTCAAAATTTGTTTCTATTTCTTAGCTAGAATCGTAGTTGAAAAGCTTCAGTATATCTTCTGATATTTCTTCAGTTAATTTTAAATCGCCTTCATAATGATCTATATGTGCTTTAAATAAGTCAACTTTATCTTTACTTTAATTCATCAATTAATGCTTTTTAGACATAGTTTAAATTTGATTCTAGTGCTAATCTTCAGATAAGCCCTTTAAATTGTTGTAATTTTGCAAAAGATCTTCACACTAGCTTTACATTGTCTCATAATCAGTCTGCATTGCATTTAAGTAGCTTTTTAGCTTATGATTTTGTTCCTCACTTTTTATAAAAGAAATGACCAATTCATCAATATCATTTGTACCAGTTGCTCTTTTAATTTAACTATAAGCATCTTTAAGTATTCTTATACCTTTTTGATAGCTTTCAATTTGTGAGTGTCTTTCTATGCACTATTTATGCCAATTATCATACAATTGCTATAAAGGTAGAATTGGATCTACATTATCTTACCCTTATTTTGACATATTTTGTATAGAGAAAGTTTTATCAATTTATTTTAGTGCAGATGCTTAATTAGCCTAATCATCCAGTACAGATGATTGTTTGTACTGTATACTATTACTTAGAAAGCTTAAATCAAATTCAGCCTTTTACTTCATATCTAACATTTACTACATGTTTTTATCTTCTTAATTCTTATACTCTTCAAACTACCTTTAAGCCTTTTCTGCCTATAAAGCTGTATTTATTATTTTCTTTTTAAATTGACTCAAATTTTCATTTAAACGAACCTTTTCTTTCCTTTCTTTATTGATTTCTCCTATTAGATTATTATTATTAGTTTACAATTAGCTTAAATACTTTTTCTCCTTATCAATTTGGTTTTTTAGCACTTTGATTCTATTCTACTCCTTTTAGTTTTAATGAATTGACGGCAGTTTTGTTTGGAAATAGTGCTTTCTGAATTAAACGGATTTAGAAAGCTTTGGGAGTTCTTCTTCAATAGCAACATTTCTCCTTCGTTGCTGCTCTAGTCTGTGAGTAAAGTTCTCAACTTCTGATTGAAGTCTTTAAGTTTCTGTAGGCAGTGGAGCAGCTCGATAAGTTCTTGAAAAACTTGACATAATAAAATGTTAATAGTAAAGCCTGTATAAATTATTATTAACCTAAGCATAATATAGAAAAACTAACCAATCTCTTTGAATATGTACTTAATTAAAATTATAATACAAAATGAAAACCTAATAAATTAGATACCAGTTCAATTTATCAGATAATAGACGAATTAAAAGATAGATTGATACCAAATAAAGTGTATCACATCTTTCGCCTTAATCAAAGTTTGCTGGAGTGTCGAGAATTGAATAAAGGAGTGTTGCAAATTCTCCTCATTCACGCCTGTTATAATTAAAACCTCAGCACTCTACTTAACGTTTGGTTTCATTGTAGCATTAAACTTTAACCAAAAAACTAACAAAAAATCACTTTTTAAACGATATAAAGAATCGGGGATAAGAATTGAGAAAAGCAATGAATCGGTATAATAGTTCTCGATTACTAAGAAGCAAATTAATCAAGAAAAAATAAACTAATTAAGGCATGATTCCGAATAAGTCAGTCACTGTATAATAGATAATAAAGCCAAATAGATCTTATATCTTGTAAGCAAGTGATTTTAGATTAATTAGAAGGTATTATAAGGAGTAGATTAAAGGCAATATAGAAGAAGAATATATTCCTACAACTTTAATAAAAGATACAAATTATTAATTGAATTTTTATACTGGAATTTGTATTTGATCTTTAGGAAAAAACTTTGTACATGTAAATAATTTTATCATGTATTTCATTATTGTAAAATTAATTATCTCTATCTTAAAAGCAAGATGATGAAAGGTATATTATTTAAAAAGTATTTGGTAAACAAGGTAAGTTTTGTTAATAAATCATGGAGGCTTAAAGGACTTAATTTATCAAACTTTAATAGAATATACTCCCTTTAATTTATATAGTTATTCTCTATCAAGTAAGCTATTAGTCAAAAATTAAATAAAAATTATTTACTTTACCAACTATATATCTGTAAGTAATCCCTTAATATTTCTACAGTTACTTTGATTTATAAGTAGTATACTGCAAAAAAGCTACTTATATTTACAGACAATGATAAAACATACAAAATTAATGATGATTTTCCTATATCTAATTCAGTATTTACGTAATTAAAAACAAATGTAACAAAAGAACCTACTTTAATTCATATTTAAATTTCCTATAATTATAAAAATGACATCAGCTTTAATCATAGTAGATATACAGAACGATTTCTGTGATGGAGGATCTCTAGGAGTTCCTACATCAGGAGAAATCATTCCATTAATTAACTAATTAAGAGATAAATTCAGTCTTATTTACAGGACAGCAGACTGGCATCCTGAGGATCACTTATCTTTCCAAGTAAATAATCCAACCAGTACATTATTGTAGCCCTTTCGATTAGAAACTGGAGTAGATTAAATGATGTGGCCAGTGCATTGCGTTTAAGGTACTGAAGGAGCAGAGTTCCATTAAGACTTGGTAGCAAGTGATTCTGATATTGTAATTAAGAAAGGCCTGATAAGAGAATGGGACAGTTACTCAGGATTTGGATGCTAAGCTGAGGATACTGGTCTTTTGCAAAGTTTAAGGGATAATCAGGTTCAAAAGGTTTATACCTGTGGGTTGTGCTATGACTATTGCGTAGGAAGTACAGCAGTTGATGCCGCTTTTAATGGTTTTGAAACTTATCTAGTAACTGATGCTACAAGAGGAGTAGCTGATGAAACATGCGAAGCAATGAAGAAGAGATTAGTGGATGCAAGAGTTCAATTTATAGAATCAACTGAAATTTAGCTAACTTTTTAGTGAATAAGGAAATATGTTTATAAGGGTAATTGTCTTAAGAATAATATTTATTAATGAGGTTATATTACTCTTATAGAATAATATCTACTGGCACGTTTACTCTCTAAAAAGGAAATTTAAAGCTTTGTTGGCGATTGAATTTTAGTCTTAGATATACTTGGTAAGTAAATATAAGCCAAACAGCAAATACTGGCTAATTATCCACACTACAAAATTTTAACCCAACTATAAATTATCTATTAAGCCTTGTCATATTGACTATATTTTCATCCAATAATAATTTGATATCTTTAATTATTTTTTCACTTAATCCCTCTAACATTTATTTTTAATGAAACGACATAGGAAAAAGCTATCTCTACAAATCTTTGATGCCTACAAGCAAACAGGTATAAGAAAAACTTCTTTAAAATCAGGTATAACTAAATCTCCATCAATAAATTACTTAGAAATCAAGAAAAAATCATTACCTGCAAATACAAAATTAATTACAAAGAAAAGAAGCAATGCATTTCTTCCAAAAAACACTTAATCAACTAATTTTTCTTACTAAAATCTATTTAATTCTACCCATCGAAGAGTCATAAGTGAAAGCTTTAATTTCTTGAATAAGTCAAACTCTAAAGATAATAAAGTCAACTCTTTTCAAAAATCAGTAAAACAGGCTAAAAGATCTGTAGGGTAAATGCAAGGACGACATAAGGGATCAATTGCGGAGGAGTAATTAGAATCTTTAACAGCAGCCTAAGCCTTAAGAGTGTATTATGACACTCTTTCTAACTTCGAGCAATCCGAAATACTGAACTATAAAGAAATCTTTTATGTTGGGAAGAAAACCCATAAACACAGTGCCAAGTACATTAATTCAAAGGGAAACATTTTTGATGATGACAGAGGAAATTACAGAATCTTAGCTAATGATCATATTGCTTATAGATACGAAATACTTTAAATACTCGGAAAAGGAAGCTTTGGAATTGTTATAAAGTGTTTTGACCATAAAAACAAAGAAACAGTGGCTTTGAAAGTAATACGAAGCTGTTAAAAGTTTTAAAAACAGGCAAAAGTTGAAGAATATCTACTAAAATTTGTCAAAGATTAAAAGTTGACTAAGAAATCTCATATAATAGAAATAAAGAACTCTTTTATCTTCAGAAATCACATGTGCCTAGTATTTGAAATGCTTGGCTAAAATCTATACGACTTTTTATAGCACAATCGCTTCAGTGGTATGTCTCTTTAATTAGTTCGTTCAATAACAAGACAAATACTAGAATCCTTGCAATCTCTTAGAAAATGCAACATAGTTCACTGTGATTTAAAGCCAGAGAACATTCTTTTCACCAATAGTAAACATTAAAACATAAAACTTATAGATTTTGGGTCGTCCTGCTTTTAAGACTAACAACTTTACACTTACATACAATCACGATTCTACAGAGCCCCTGAGATAATTTTTGGTATAAAGTACACGCCTGCAATTGACATGTGATCACTAGGATGTGTAGTATCTGAGCTTATAAAAGGATCTCCTCTATTTCCAGGCGAGGATGAGTTTGACCAGCTGCAAAGAATAACTGAAATAAGGGGAAGACCATGCATTGAAATCCTAGCCGCTGGGAAGCGTAGTGGGCTGTTCTACGATGAAAAATTAAACCCTAAACTAAGCAATATAAAGCCAAGAGTTCCTAATAAGGTTTCTATTGGGGAGGTTTTGAAAATTAGTGATTCTAGATTAATTGATTTCTTATAAAGATGCTTAGACTGGAATCCACGCACTCGTATGACTCCGGAGTAGGCTTTGAGTCATCCTTGGGTATAAGGAAAACAGAGACTTAGAAAAATAGGCTCACCCAAAACTTTGTATGTATCAAGCACACATTCTAAGTTTCATCGCTATAATCTATCCCAAGAGCAGTTTTCACTGTACGATTCAAGCGTGAAGCCTATACTAAAAAAGACAGGGCAATATTCTAATAAATCATTAATGTTCGATTAATTAGTAAAATAAATGAGTTCTTTTGGATTTCCCCCCAAAATGAAAGGAATACGGTCCCGAAAAAGCTAAAATAGCTCAAGTAGTTAAAAAAAATCTTTAAATGCATCAGCTCGCTAGGCTAAGTTATCATCTCTGCAGATCTCCTCGATTGAAAATAGCAAAAATTATAGTAGACCGTTGCTGAGAAATAATACCTCTATTTAAACAGCCCGAAATAGAAGAAAAACTAATGAATCTCACGTTGCTAGCTTTACAATGCTAAAAGATTTGAATTCAAGTAGTAAAATTTACTCTCAGTCCATTTTACGCATAGACTAAAGCCTCCGCCTTGGAAGACAGCCGGTTGTATAGAATCAGTTGTAAGATGGAAATCCAATGCAGTTGTTTGATACCATGAAACTTCCTATATCCCCTCCAGTTGTTTTAAAGCATTTTTAAGAGAATTTGACTTAGTATGAAAAGGGGGAAATTTTAGACTTTCAGGATATATTTTGACTTGGATTAAATGCTAGCAAAGTCCAAACTTAAGTATCTGAGACTAATTATGGATTTGATGATGAAAGATCAGATTACAAGATTGCTCAAGGAGACCATATAGCGTACAGATATGAGATAATTGAAATGCTAGGGAAAGGATCGTTTGGTATAGTTGTTAAGGCGTTTGATCATAAAAGAAAAGAATTTGTTGCAGTGAAAATCATTAGGAATTAAAGAAGATTTCATAGGTAAGGAAGGGTGGAAATTAAGATTCTAAGACATATTGTTGAAAATGATAGATAAGACAGGGGCAACATGGTAAAAATGCTTAATTACTTTATATTCCGTAAGCATTTGTGCATTTGTTTTCAGTTGTTAAGCTATAATCTATACGAGTTGCTTAAAAGTAACAAGTTTGCGGGACTATCGTTAAACTTGATTAAAAGATTCGCTATATAAATACTAAACTGCTTAAACTTCACCTATAAATCCAGAATTGTTCATAGTGATTTAAAACCAGAGAACATTCTACTTAAATAGCCAAATAAAGCGGGAATTAAAGTAATAGATTTTGGATCTGCATGCTTTGAGTCAGAGAGGCTATATACATACATTTAGTCTCGATTTTACAGGGCTCCTGAGATTATAATGGGGATTCCTTATACTACCAAAATAGATATATGATCGTTAGGATGTCTACTGGCTGAGTTATATACAGGATATCCGTTGTTTCCCGGCACAAATGAATAAGAACAGCTTTTACTGATAATGGAGTACAAAGGAATACCTCCTTAGTACCTCATTCAAAGAGGATCAAGAGTTAATATGTTTTTTAGACCTGATTATACGTGTAAAAATTTAATTGACTCAAGAGGGAAAACTCGAATTCCTGGTACAAGACAAATTGAAGAGAAGTTACAAACAAATGATATACTTTTTATAGATTTCATTAAAAGATGCCTGGATTACGATCCTGATATAAGAATTTCTCCTGAAGAAGGACTAAGGCATGAGTGGGTTCAACTTAACTAATTATTATAAAGTAGGGAAATTCAGTATTAATAAAATGGAAAATAAGATGTAAATATAAAGATATAGATTATTTAAGCAGGTGAAGATGCAACAGTTTATTACAAAAAGACGTAAATTTTAGAAATTCAATAGAGTTAAGCAAAAGATTGAAAATATTATAAAAAACGTTGAGCCAAGATCTACAAGTAAAAAGTATTTAGTGTCTAGGCTAAATAGACCAAAATCTCCGATTGTTACTTAATAGAAACTTCCTTTTAAATTACCTAAAATATAATCAAGATCTCCGTCTTAAACTGGTTGATAATCACCTTAAATTGATAGTTGAGGAGAACGTAAAAATAGGAGAGTTGTTTTCTAAAAACGGAATAAGAGTTTTGATAGTATAAAAGTTGTATAAATTTATAAGAATTATTAGTATAGAGAATATATTTTTGTTAGAAGATTTTAGTACAAAATATACATTACAATCTTACACATAGATTAAAGTAAAAGTGCAGAACTTAATGTATATGTTATACAATTCTTAATTAATCAAATTCTTTAAAACAGTAGCCTTTATACATCTCAAATAAATTTAATAATAACTAGAAAAAACACTAAATATAAATATGAGTATCTAAGAGACATCGTTTAAAGCAAGAAGGCGTATGCCATCAAGCTAGACCTTAGAAAAAACATATAGTTCATAGTACTTACAACCTCAAATATCCTCATTAGCTACTACACCTAGACAGAACCGTAAATTCTTCAGTGGATTTTTGAGCCATTAAAATTCAAAAACTGAGGAAGATTTCGACTACTCTTATAGTAATCATCATAAAATATCCGATTAGCACCAATATACTACAAACTCTTATATTAAAAGCAGTATAAACAAAACTTTTCCCAATGATAAAAGTATAGCTTATAAAATAGACACTCTTACCACCCTATTATAAGATCTTAGATTGTAAATTCTAGAAAATAGTACAGAACATACCTCAGACAAAAGAGATATAGGAATACAAACTTAATTGTTTGATTAATTTAGATCAAATGAGGTAAGCTAGATACCAAAAAATGTTAGTTTTTTAGAAAACAGTGTTTAATCAGATAGCTGAATGAATGATGATAGTTTTAATACCGTAAAAAGTAATAAAAATTGTTTAAAAAGCAAGCCAAAGAGTCACAAAAAGGAAAAAGATTGTTTTGAGGTTAAAAAGTTTAAGTAATATAATGAAAGTCGCTCCTTAGTACAAACTGCTAGAACAAGATGGAAGGCAAACTCAGTATTAGGTAGCTATTTCATACATTTGTAATACCAATTTATAAAAATTACCTTTAAATGTCCAATTTTTAGTTAGTAAACCAGTATGAGGGTATAATGCCTGTGGATACTAGAGTTTTATAAGCTCTTAGCTCTAATATTGAATCATAGTAAGCGATCTATGTAAGAGGAAAACTATTTTAGAATGTAATGATAGTTGCCAGAGTAGTGTCTTATTTTAATCAAAACCTTGTTATTGAACTTGACATTGAAGACTAATTTGGAACGTTGAAATGTATTGTATATAGAAAATAGTAGAAAAATATTCCTATTGCTTTAGTTAATTATGAGTATGCTGAAAATGGATGAGCCTTTATTGTTGGATAGTTTAAATTATTTAGTGAAGGTCCTAGGATTGTTGTGAATTCAATGAGAAATATTAATTTATTCTAGTAAATTATTACCCATAGAACAAGTGTACTATGAAATAGTTTTATTTTAAGTAAAAGATTGAATGATCCAACTAATACAGAAATTCCTGCAGGTTCTGTATAGATTTAACAAGAGGAATCAAATTATGTAGTAAATTCAGGAATTATTCCCGATGCTCCATTTAAGAACTATAATAAAAGTAGTTAATGTATAACTTTAGTTTAATTATGAGTAATCATGTTATATTGTTTTAGATAATATAATTGTATCTAATAAGTACCACTGCACTATGTTAATCTAATTATTTACTGTATTTATTAATAAAACTAATATACATTTTATTGAAATAAGTGCTCTTTTAAAAATAAATTAATCATTAATAAAAATATACAGAAATTTAACAGATAACAAAATTATAATATTCCTAAGATAAGATACAATAAACATTTAACATATTGATAACAACCATATTTCAGCAAGTAAATGCTTTGCCAAAAGGAGAACAAGAGTTGTTATATACATTTCCTAACTGTAATGATAAATAACTGAATTATATTTTAAATTAATCACAATAGCTTTATTTAACTAGTTTTACCTTATTTCAATCTTAAGCAAAATCATGCCTTAGAAATTTACAAATTAATCGATTGCTTATTTCATTATTTAGTTTTTACCTTCTTATATCATCCGGAATTTCTATACGACTTAAACTGCCATCTTAATATACATGGCCGGGATTTCTGCGCAGTTTTCTTAAAGGTTTTGGAGGTCCATTATACATTAATTTTTGCTCAGAATCATGTATAAAAATAAAAGAACGCATTCTTTTAGGTCTCCATGCTTTACTTGATACTTACTTTTTCGAAACAGTACTCTATTACTATTATAAGATCAAATGAATTTTATTGCATACAAATTACTCTAGTACTTATATCTAATCGATGTAAGTAGAATTCATAAGTTTTGGCAGTTTTTACGGTTTTAATTCTTAGTGTTTGAATTACCGAGGACGTTTAAGATTCCTGCTTTATGTTTAAACACCCTCCAATTGTTATACTAACTAACCTGACATATTTTATAATATAAAGATTAACAACATTTCTTTTTTTTATTATTATTTGATATTACAGATATTCCATGCGTTGATTGCAAAACAGTGTTTGAATTCACGGAGTAATAAAGCTTTTTAACGATTTCTTGAAAGCAGTTCTCGATATTGTACCCACTCTTAGCAGATGTTTCAAAAAATGCATGTAGATTATTCCTTTTAGCAAAGTTTTCCCCCTCTTCCATTGTCACTTCTCTCTGCTCTATAGAATTTAACTGTAAATCAACTTAATTTCCAATAAGAACTATGATTATGCCTGAAATACTATTGCTTTAAATTTCTTACAGCCAGTACTCACAGTTTTCAAACGTATGTCTAGCTGTTATGTCATAGACTAACATTACAGCATCTGCTTTTCTATAGAAGCCTCTTGCAATACTACGGAATAGCTCTTAGCCAGCTGTGTCTCAAATTTGTAACTTTACAGTTTAAGGCAGATAATCAATATTTTTAGATCCGAATTCAACTCCTATTGTTACATTATGCTAATCCGTAAAGATGTTCTCAGTATACCTAAGTAGTATTGAAGATTTGCCTACACCAGTATCCCCGACTACTATTAATCTGTATACTATATCAGGCTCCATATTTAATAAATTTTACAACTAATCAATTTCTAAAATCTGATCTTGACCTTGAGCGTTTGTGCCTATGATTAGGGGAACGATTCTTATGTCTTCTATGACGTTCTGAACTACGGTAACTTATCTCCTCTTCTTGACTTGATTAAGGAATTTCACCTGGCTCGATTTCTTTTAGTTGCTCTTCCTCTCTGATTTTATCTAAAAGTATACTGAAAATTTAGAATTTTTGCTCCTCAGAAATATACTTGTACTTATTGCTTTATTCTTAGATTTAAGGAAGATGAAGTTCGTAGGTGGATTGTGAAGAAAAGTTAGGCAGTTCCCATATAAACTGGTAAAATCTTTTTTCTTGTTTTCGTTGTTTTCTGTGGAATTCTTTCTCCTTTTACTCTTTTTCGTATTAGATGATTATGTAGCATATAGCAGCTTAGTCTTTAGGAATATTTTCAAATTAATAAGCGTTTTATTGGTAATACTCATCGAATGGCACTTATAGTGGAATTTATTGCTCGTTTTATTCTACCTGTTCTATGAAGTTTTATAATGGTTCTCTAAGATCAGAAATAGTATCATCAAATAATTCCTTAGGCGTAGATCCTGGTTAACCAACTAAGTCTAAGTATCTGCTATCATTCTTTATTATTCTTACAAACGTCTTCCAATGTGTTATCGGGGTTATATTTCCTAATTTTATATGCTCTTCTAGCAATTCTCTAAATTTCTCCCTATTTTTTCTTTCCTTTGTTTTAGTTTCTTATTATTTAGCTTTTTTAACTTTTTCTTCATTCTAGCTGACTCATTGGCTAAACGCTGTCAACTAATCTAGCTTATCCATGTTTTCTCATTATTAATCACTTTTCATTAAATTTTACACAAAGCTTCATTTTGTCATATAGTTAATATCATCTCTATTATCTAAAATCTTTTTGATAATACTTACATTGGTTGCTCTTTTATCCTTATCCTCTAATTTTTCCTTTTTCTCTAATTCATCTAAATAATCCTAGAATAAATCTATTCTTTCCTTCTCTTCCAATATTCTTCATCTTGGATCATTATTAAACAGATGAGAAGTTTTATAGTACTTTGATTTTATATGTAAAATTCCAGAAGATCCAAGCATTTTTTTGAAATTATCTCTGGCTTATTATTTCTTTAATCTTGCTTCCTGCATGTCCTGCTTTTTCAGTTATTTCAAATGCTCATTAAAGATTTGCTTTTTCTAGCCTAATGCTTTGATTAGATTAAATCTTTCATCATCCTTCATCATTCTGTATAAATCTTCCCATTTCCATGTTGAGCTTACACCTATTTCTTAGAATAACTGAATATACATTTACTTCATCTCTTATTACGATTTTTCTTAGTTATCTTCTAAATCATCAGAAATTTGTCCTTCTTCATTATCAGAATCTCCTAGTAAGTTTGATTCTAGTAATAACGCTGCCTATCTGTTCTTAAATTCTTGTAGATCCTAAGGAACCTCTGTACTTATTTCCCCAGTTTTTGTGTTGTAGTACTGAACAATACCATCATTCATTAATCTTTCTTACCATTCTGGGTGCTCAGTTGTCTCCTCTTCAACTTTCACCCAGCTTATTTGCTCAGTTAACTTATTAAACCAGTAAATTAACCCATCATCAGTTTTACGCTCTTCCCAGACATTGTTCATTTTTACGGAAGATTTATAAACAGACTTTCTTTACAATTTATCTCAAATACTAACTTAACTAACTAAGCAACATCCTCGTAACAAGCTGAGCATCAAACCTCTTTAAATTCCTGTACCTCTCCCCAACACCCACAAACACAATAGGCTTTCCGGTAGAATACACCATAGACAAACTAGCTCCTACCTTATCATCAACAGTATCAAACTTAGTCAGTAAAATTCCATCAACTCCCCTTCCATCCTTCGTCCTATCCATCAACGACCTATTAAAAGTATTCAACTAATCAACACCATCATTCCCTACCAAAGCCTCTCCTACAAACAAAACAGTGTCAGGGTTGCATCCACTCACCAGGTTGGCCAAATCCTGCATCAACTTCTCATTATGCTGCATTCTGCCAGCCGTGTCAACCAAAACTACGTCGACCTTGTCCCTAATCGCCTTTTTAACAGCTTGGGCTGCTAAACTAGAAGGATCTTTTCCATACCCGCTTTTAATTAGAGGAATATTAAGAGCTTCTGAATGCACTGTAAGTTGTTCTATAGCCCCGGATCTAAAAGTATCACAAGCTGCTATTAATATACTCAAATTTCCCTTAGTTTACAGATAATAACTCAGTTTTGCAAGACTTGTGGATTTTCCTACTCCGTTGACACCGCATAGGACTATTGTATACGGAGTTCCCCTGTTTTTGCAGCCTAAGGCATCGCGTAGTATGTCGATATGGCGACTGGGAGTTAGGAGTCTTTGTATTGAACTTTCCATTATCTGCCTT